>JAKJMR010017626.1:100460-116712 GCA_024449315.1 Daboia siamensis
TAATATAATATAATATAATATAATATAATATAATATAATATAATATATCAGGTCTTATATTAATTTTTGCTCCAAAAGACGCATTAGGTCTTATTTTCAGGGAAATAGGGTATTCAATGCATCTATCTGGCTGACAATCTAAAGTGGGGCTTATTTTTGGGGTGGGGCTTATATTATGAGCGTCCTGAAACATCATGCTCAGGCTTATTTTCCAAGTGGGTCTTATTTTCAGGGAAACATGGTAGTACTTGGGATAACCTGTACCATATGAAAAACGGAAGGCAAAATCCAGTACTTTAGTTAGGTCCATTTTTATAGGTTAGCTTTAGGTGCATATGAATAGAAATATATTTATACTGCAACAGTGGTGTGAAAAACGGTCAGAAGTCACTTTTCCCAGTGCTGTTTTAACTTTAAAACAGTCATTAAATAAATGATTGTAAGTCAAGGGCTATGTTTAACGAGCAAAGCGTCTCCGTATTTTTTCCTTGCAATTCAATTATCAAGGGTTTCACTGATGATTGATATGAAAAGAGCCATGTGCTGAGTTATATCATGAAAATAAATGGGGGGGGGGTTTGAGTGGGATAGGGTGGAGGGAGAAAAGGGGGCAATGCTGTTTCTACAGGCCTGCAAACTGGATCCAGCACCTCAAGCAGCTTTCTGTAACCTTAAAAACTCTCCCAAACTTTTGCTTTTGTCCAGCACGGAAAGAAACAAAGATCATGGTATGAGCTTTGGATTTTGAAGAATGGCATCTATGCTGTAACTAGAAAGCCTTTACTGCAAGACAGTAGTCCTGTCACATTCTGATCGCTGCCACAAGAATTATGCTGTCTAAAACAGGGGTCAGTTGTTTTTATACCTTTTCAAGTTCCACCAGAAAACTGTCCAGTGACTCATCTGACAGTTTTCCTACTTCAAACATGGTGACTGCATGGCTTTTCAAATTCTGCAAGACAAAATACACCGCTACTAATTTTCAGACAGAATTCAAGATAAAAAGCACTGCGAAAAAAAGAACGTAAAAACCCCTCTTGAATGTCTTTTGTGAAAATCAGTGCTTTAAAATTGACTTTGCCCACAATTCCATTTAAACTAAAAATAAAACCGGGAACATTTGAATACGTTGAGTTCAATCGGATGAGCACGTCGACTTACTGGTGAAAGATTTCCCATCATCAGAAAGGCGGTCAGAGTTGAATCAAAGAGGAAGGCTATCCTCTTCGTGTGTGCAGTAGACAGACTTAAGCTGTTCACGCTGGCTGTGTCACCTTGGAAAGCAAAACAAAATCAAACCAGTCAAAATGGAATTCTACCAATCAGAATTGCCTATCCTACTAACGGACTCCTCACCTAGTCAGGGTGGTGTCAAACAGGACTGACAGCTTACAAAACTGAGCGAATCGCCCTCTGCTGCCCTCACCCACCTGCCATTTGGATGCGCTCTAAATCAGCTGATGTGCTATGGTGTCACTGTAGGGGGTTTGTTATTCTTGCAATCAAAGTCTGAAAGGCTGCAGATACCACTGAACTTACAACTATTCATTTAGTGATTGTCTGAAGTTGCAAAGGCCGTGGAAAAAGTGACTTATGACTGGTCCTCACACTTATGACCGTTACAGCAACCCCATGGTCATGTGTTCAAAATATGGACACATGGCAATGTTTGAAGCATCCTGGTGGGGTTAGGTGAGCTTCATTTGTGAGCTTCTCAGTCAGCTTCTGACAAGCAAAGTCTTAATAACAGCTTAACAGCCGTGTGTTTCACTTAACAGCGTCAAGTGAGTTAACAATTGTGGGAAAAAGGTCATAGAACTCAACAACCACCTTGCTTAGTGATGGAAATTCTGGTCCCAATTGTGGTCATAACCTCAGGACTACCTGTGTAATGCTTCAGCACCAAACATGATACTGAATTAAGGCCTTAAGTTTTCTCAGCATATCTAATAGGTACTGGCTCAGGTGCTCTGAAATACCAACAGGTTGTGAAAAATATCAAGGCAAGAAATTTAATTGATGGAAAATCCCGAGTTTCACAATCTTGATATCCGTGAGCAATTCTAACGACATTAGGCAGTAGAGGGAATACACTTGGGTGTTAATTTCTGCTTGGGCAGGAAGCCTTGAATAACCTAACAAACACTCACAAAAGCCACCCTGTTTTACGGTGGTTCTCCTCCTACCTCCTGGGCCATTCGCAGTCGGTGTTGACAGGAGGGCAGAGGTCCGTCCCGAGGTCTCTTGTTTGTGGAGTTCCTCAGGGGTCGGTCCTCTCTCCCCTCCTGTTCAATATCTATATGAAGCCGCTGGGGGAGATCATTCGTGGTTTTGGGGTGGGGTATCATCAGTACGCTGATGATACCCAACTTTTTCTTTCCACCCGAAACCAACTCAGTGATGCCCTCGACGTGATGTCCCGTTGCCTGGAGGCGGTTCGTGTTTGGATGGGGAGAAACAGGCTCCGACTCAATCCTGCCAAGATTGAGTGGCTGTGCGTACAGGCATCTCGAGTGAACCATTCTATTCCATCTTTAATAATGGGGGGTGAGGTGTTACCCCCCGTCAATAGGGCTCGTAACTTGGGTGTCCTCCTGGATTCGCGGCTTAGTTTTGAAGATCATATAGGAGCCGTGACCAGGGGGGCCTTTGCCTAGTTCGCCTAGTGCGCCAGTTGCGGCCCTATCTGGACCGAGATGCCTTGCGCACAGTCACTCATGCGCTCGTGACCTCCCGGTTAGACTATTGCAATGGTTTCTACATGGGGCTGCCCTTGATGACCACTCGGAGGTTTCAGCTGGTGCAGAATGCAGCCGCGCGAGTTGTGATGGGGGCTTCCCGATACTCCCACGTAACACCTCTGCTCCGCGAGCTGCATTGGCTTCTGGTTGCCCTCCGGGTGAGATTCAAGGTGCTGGTGATGACCTATAAAGCCCTAAATGGCTTGGGTCCGGGATATCTGAGGGAACACCTGCTGCCGGCATCAAGCTCCCTTTGTCCAGTGCGCTCCCACAGGAAGGGTCTTCTCAGGGTGCCGCCGGTGAGAGATTGCTGGCGGATGACACCCAGGGATAGGACCTTCTCTGTGGGTGCGCCTGCCCTTTGGAACCAGTTACCCGTAGAGCTCAGGAAAGCCCCTGATCTTCGTTCGTTCCGCCGGGACCTGAAGACCTGGCTTTTTGAGTTTTCCAGCCAGGACTGAGAATTTTAATTTTAACTTATTGTAATTGGGTTTTAATTGGAGCTATAGGCATTTTATATTTTACTCAAGGATAATTTAATTATTTTAATTGTTATTAACATTTTGTATTTGTAATGTTATTTTAATTACCTTGTGAACCGCCCTGAGTCCCATGGGAGAAGGGCGGTATATAAGTTCGATAAATAAATAAATAAAATAAATAAATAAAAATTGCCTTCGGCTTCCAGCTGGAGATAAGACGAGACACATCCTTCCTACAGAGTTCTACAAATGTAGTGTAGTCTAGCATGAGATAAGGATGTAATCTTCACCTTAAAAGAACACAAGGAGATTCATCCACAAAACATAATCTATTGCTGATTTTTTTCTCTCTCTCTATCGGTGGCTCACCCTTCACTGCAAGTGGGCATGTTAGGTTTTTTTCCATGTTTAATGCCTCCTGCATGCAGAGACCAGCACGTTTGAAACAAATCCTTGCAACTCCTGAATCGGTGGAGTTTAAGTGGAAGAACCCCCTGCAACACACTGCCAGCAGAGATCAGAAGACGCCAGGCCTATTAATCAGAGGCACTGGATGGTATGAACTGCTACTGATCAAACCGGCAGTCGGCACCCAATTGCTCACCTTGATCATCCTGACTGTTGGTATCTGTATCGGTGGCAGAAGAGCCAGCCTCCTGTACAGGACTCCTGCTTTCTCCGCCGTCCCAGGATAACAGCATCTTCTGTGGGTCCAACGTTGTTCTAACAAGGGAGGAACGCGTCATGGGAAGAGTTTTATAGGGTCAGATCAAAAGGCTACCTAATCTGCAATCTTGTAAGTCACGCATCTGCCTCCTGAGGAGTCTACAAACAGGATCTGAGGACAGCAGATCCCTCCCACTACTGTGCCCCAGCAACTGAATATCTGAGGTTGGGAAACTGGGTGGAGCGGTCATCTCCAAATAGCATAACCATTCTAGAAGTCCATAGGCTCTTAGCAAAAAAATTTGAGTTACATTTTTAGGCTTTACAGTCCAACATTCACTACCCAGGCTTCTAGCCTACTACCGCTGAATCCAGAATTAAATTAGGATTCTCAGGGAATTGGTTTTAAGCACTGAAAGAGAAACCTTCATTTATTTTTGTGAAGCGATTCTGACTCCGGTGCTACAACGTGAATTTGGAAATGGGAAGATTTAAAGGTGCTTTTTCTTTGTCATAATTAAGGGGCAGCATTTGTAGCTGGGTGTTGAGAAAGTTTAAGGAGGCTCCATTGAATTCAAAGACTTTTTATTCATTGAGGTGAGTAGGATTGGACCAGACACGTCAAACTCGTGATGTCACGTGACGTCGCGCAACGTATCGGAGCTTTTTCCCCATTGCCGGCAATGGGGCGGGCGCGGTTTCCTGGTGACGCATCTGGCCCGCGGGCTGGCTGTTTGACACCCCTGGATTAGACCCTGAAATTGCACTTGTTAATCAGCAGAGAGAACTTTATTAGGAGTTTGCAAAGGACACAAGCTCCTTAAAAAGGAAAACCCTTTTATATGGCCAAGAGACAAAATCTGATGCTGGTGCAATGCAATCCGTAAGGGTCTGTGATATTTTTTCTTGCTATGTTTCACCATAAGATTGCAGTGTGTTAGCCAAGTTTTTCTTTAAAGTGGCAGTTCCTTATTTTTCACCTTACCCAACATGTCATTAGACTCTTGATATTAGATCTTGGACAACTAGCACGAGAAGATAGGTAGTCTTCAACTTACGACCACAGCTGAGCTCAAAAGGTCTGTTGCTAAGCGAGGCAGTTCTTAAGTGAATTTTGCCTTTCTTGCCAGAGTTGGCAAGTGAATCACTGCAGTTGTTAAGTTAGTAACACGGCTGTTAAGTGAATCGGGCTTCCTCGTTTGACTTTGCTGGTCAGAAAGCGGCAAAAGGGGATCGTGTGACACCGTGACACTGCAGCCGTCATAAATGTGAACCAGTTGCCAAGCATCCGAATTCTGATCACGTGAACATGGGGATATTGCAACGGTTGCTAAGTGTGTGAAAACGGTCATAAGTCACTTTCGGTGCCGTTGTAACTTTGAACGGACACTAGAGGAACGGTTGTAAGTCGAGGACTACTTGTATTTGAATTGAGAGCATTTAAAAAAAAAACCTCAGATAGAAGTATTTGCCACAAAAGACAGATTGGGTCCCTGCTATGTTCCTTCTGCAGGCAGGCACCAATATTTTAATTCAGGCAAGGGGGCCTTGGATGGCTCACTGGGTCTTCAGCTGATAAAGTGGCAAAGAGGGAGAGAAAGAAAGAGAGAGATACCATATTGGGTATTTGTTGCTTAGCACATTGTCGTAATTACACTTCAATGGCATTACTACTTCTATCAGCCAGTTTGTGGGCTGCCTTGAACACCATCTACCGATCTGTTGGTGGAAAAGCAAAATGTCAGTCCACCCATCGTTTTCACCACGATGTAAAAAAGATGTTGAGACTCTAGAAAGAGTACAGAGAAGAGTAACAAAGATGATTAGGGGCCTGGAGACTAAAACATATAAGGAACGGCTGCTGGAATTGGGTATGTCTAGTTTAATGAAGAGAAGGATGAGGGGGGACATGATAGCAGTGTTCCAATATCTCAGGGGTTGCCCCAAAGAAGAGGGAGTCAAGCTATTCTCCAAAGTGCCCAAAGGCAGGACAAGAAGCAACAGATGGAAACTAATCAAGGAGAGAAGCAACCTAAAACTAAGGAGAAACTTCCTGACAGTTAGAACAATTAACCAGTGGAACAATCTGCCTCCAGAAGCAGTGAATGCTCCAACACTGGAAGTTTTTAAGAAGAGACTGGACAGCCATTTGCCTGAAATGGTATAGGGTTTCCTGCCTGAGCAGAAGGTTGGACTAGATGACCTCCAAGTCCCTTCCTCCTCCTCCTCCTCCTCCTCCTTCTTATTATTATTATTTTAGAAATACTTTTGATTCCAAAAAGTACAATGGCTTTTAGAAGAATATTTTAGAAATACATTGATTCCAAAAAGTACAACGGTTTTTTGGAAAAATGTAAAGGTATCACCTGACTGCAATTTAAGGCAACTGTGTCTTTTTCTGGGATCACAGCCAGGGGATCCTGTGCAATCTAGGGGAAAGACAGAACTAATTTTAAAAGTTGGAAATGAGAGCTGATTTCCTATCCCCAGGTTTCTTGAAGCAGCTTTTTGCAACACATATACATATTCTCATATACATAATCCTCTATGCTAGTGGTTCTCAACTTTAGCAACTGCAAGACGCCTGGACTTCAACTCCTAGATAGAATTCTCCAGCCATGCTGGGCTGGAGAATTCTGGGACTTGAAGTCCAAGTTAAGAAGCTTTGCTCTACGCATATTACTGAGTATTATCTACTATGATTCTTCAGAACAGCATTTGGATAAATGCTGAAATAAATACAGAGCAAAACTGAGGTAGGAAGCTGAGGAAATTGTCCTCTTCTGCTTTCAGTAGAAAAATGTACTTTTATACTTACTTTAGCCTGTTTATTGAGGGAACGTTCCGCCATGATGAATGAAGATTATCCAGGTTTATTACTTGACCCTTTTTATGGGCAAATCCTAACCGGCAATACATGGAAACAGCGTTCTGGGGAAAAAAAATTCTGTTTAATAATTTTGAGAAAGAGAAAGAGAGAAGTTGAGCAATAGAACAGTTAATCTTTTCTCTTATACAATAAAATGGAATTGAAGCCTACCTTCACAAGTGACAAATCAATCTCTAGGACGTTTGCCAGCTGAAAATACATAAAAGTAAGGATTATTGATAATTGTGTTCATTTACATCAGCTCCATTAAAAATGTCACACTTAGTGCCTACCATATAAGAGAGCAAATGACTGAATTACATCGTGTTTTCTTGGAATATTTAACAACATTTCATCATGGTGAAATTTTAATTTTTTAATTTAATTTATTTGTATTTGTATACCGCCCTTCTCCCGAAGGACTCAGGGCGGTGAACAGGGCAATTAATAAAAATACAAGAATACAAACATTAAAAAGGATTAAACAAATGCCCAGAAACTAACAACAATAAGTTAAAATACATTAAAACTATATTAAAAAATCCCAACCCATCACCCATCAGGCCAGGCCGGCTTGTTCAAACAGGTAGGTCTTCAGATCGCGTCGGATGCTGAAATAAAAGCAACCAATGAACTCATCGGCCTGGTCAACCGGCTAGTGTTCTAATACTAATTGTAAATACATTTCAAGTGTTTAGCAGACTCTTAAGATATCAATGCACTCCACAATGACAAATCTTTATCACCTGATGGAAAATGCATTCTGATACAATTTCACAATCTCAGCCGTTTCCATGCATTTGGAACACAGCCACAGTTTAGCAGCACAATATATACTTCAGAATCTAAAGTTCCTTGGCCTAAAGTTCAGTTGATAGTCTGATCCAGGGTAAATCAGCTTTGCTTGTTAATATGAAGGCAGATTCCAGATCAGAAAGTTGAAGTATTTACAGCGCTGCAATACATTTCAATCACTTCAAGGATTTATTACGTGAGTTAATAATGCTTTTCGATGGGAAAATGTTTCCCATTAGTACAAAAAAAAGGCGGGGGGAGGGAAGAGGAAAGAAGCACATTCTTCTGCTTATTTTTCCAATTTAGCATTGCAACCTTACATCCTCGGCTCTGTAACAGAGATTTGAGCGGGAGGTTATCCGTGATGGCAGGGGGTTACGAAGGGCTCCTCGTGGGAATGGTGGGATGAAATAGTTGAGACCTGTCCTTTCTTCCAGCCCTCAATATTCATCCCCAAACGACGTCATTACCCCCTTGGTGGTCTTAGAACTCAGCTGCTGTTAGGTCAGTGTGTCCTGTCCTTGTCCATGATCTGATTATAGATGGGGCAGACAAGCTGGAGTTTATAAACCAGACCTTGGTAAACCTGGAAGGTGGAGCTCTCTGTTCCAAAATCTCAGGGGCTGCCCCAAAGAAGAGGGAGTCAAGCTATTCTCCAAAACACTTGAAGGCAGGACAAGAAACAATGGATGGAAACTAATTAAGGAGAGAAGAAACCTAGAACTAAGGAGAAACTTCCTTACAGTGAGAACAATTAATCACTGGAACATTCACCAGAGGCGGTGAATGCTCCAACACTGGAAGTTTTTAAGAAGAGACTGGACAGCCATTTGTCTGACGTGGTATAGGGTTTCCTGCCTGAGCAGGGGGCTGGACTAGATGACCTCCAAGCTTTGGGGTTTGGCACTGTACAACCAGGGGGAGGGGGAGAAGGCAGAGAGCCAGTTGGCCATCATGAGACCTTAATGGCTTTTACAGGCTCAGCTCTGTAGATAACGATGCATGAGCTCCTCCAGTTGAAACTGAGCTCTGTGGAGGAGTTGAGTTTTTTTTGCTGTTGCACTAGCCTTCCTCTTTACGACCATTCATTTAGCGACTATCCAAAGCGACAGCAGCATTGAAACAAGTGCCAGTCCTTGCACTTACAACTGTCGCAGAGTCCCCACTACCTGTAAATCTTGATTTGGGTCTGACCAGATGATCCTGTCAAGGTCTTGTTCCAATGTCACTTAGTGGGAGCCAAGACACAGCAACCGTCATAAGTATGAACCAGTTGCCAAGCATCCATATTTTAGTCACATGACCATGGAAAAGCTGCAGTGGTCACTAAGTGTGAAAAATTGATCATAAGTCACTTTTTTTCAATGCTGTTGTAACTCTGAATGGTCGCTAAATGAATGTAAGTCAAGGACTACCTGTAAATCAATCAGTGATGTTGGATTAATTAAAACGAGGCAGAAAAACCTGTAGCACTCTGGTAAAACATGCCTACCTACGGGAGCACCTGCTGCCGGCATCAACTTCCCTTCGTCCAGTGCGCTCCCACAGAGAGGGCCTCCTCAGGGTGCCACCGGTCAGAGAATATCGACTGGTGACCCCCAGGAGGAGGGCGTTCTCTATGGGCGCGCCAGACCTTTGGAACCGCTTACTGGCTAAAATCCGGATGGCTCCTGACCTACGCTCCTTCTGACGTGATCTAAAAACTTATCTATTCGAACAAGCCGGCCTGGGTCCTTCGGGAGAAGGGCGGTATATAAATCAAATCAAATCAAATCAATCAATCAATCAATCAATCAATAAGGATGACTGCAGAGCTGGTAGTAGTTGCTTTTACAGGCTACAACAATCAACTACAACAACCAATTGTTTGTCTGTTTGTTTATATTTTTACAATTTATATTTATATGGCTGCTCATTTCATCCATGGGACTCCGGGTGGCTACAGGAATTAAAATACAATGCAATATAAATTGAAGAAAAATCGAATAAAAAAAAAATAAAAAAATAAAAAGCTTCTGAGCAGGTGCTGGTTTACAGCCTCAGAGAAGTATTTAAATAATGACTTACCTCTGCAACATTTGTGTGCTCATCTATGGAAACAAATATCTTGTACAGCAGAGTTTCAAAATAATCTCCCTGAACTCTGTTCATAACAAATCCTTCAAGTGGAGGCACTGAAAAGAAAAAACCATGCTTTTAAGGATGTTGTTAAGTATAAAAAGAAGTGCCATTTATCAAAGTAAGAATATACAATAGAATTCCTGCTTCTCTATTTCAGAAGAGATAAGAGACTTTCATAAGCGAATGAGATACAGTCACAGACTTACACTTATTTTTCTACTTGTAACTTTACCAAATACAGGAGGTCCTCGTCTTGCAACCAAAACGAAGCCCAACATTTCTGTTGCTAAGCGAGGCAGTTATTCAGTGAGTTTTGCCCCATTTTATGACCTTTCTTGCCACAGTGGTGGCGAAGTGAATCGTTACACTTGATAGGCTACTAACACAGTTGTAAAGTCAATCTAGCTTCTCTATTGACTTTGCTTGTCAGAAGGTCGCAAAAGGTGATCATGTGACACCACTACCCCCAAGACATTGCAACCATGGGGATGTTGCCATGGTTGCTAAGTGTGAAAAGCGATCATAATTCACTTTTTTTCACTGCTATTATAACTACAAAAGGTCATTAAGCGAATGGCTGTAACTTGAGGACTACCTGTATCAAATGCGTAAATGGGACATATTCATCACACAAACGTACTGTAGGCTCTTCAACATTAACATTTTCATGTAAGATTCCTGTAAAATGGGGGTCATCAAACTTGGCCCTTTTATGACTGGTGGACTTCAACTCCCAGAATTCCTTCAGCCAGCGGGCCACAAGCCATAAAAGGGCCAGGTCTGAAGAGCCCTGCTGTACAACTATTGGCCTTGGACTTTATAGGTCTTTTATTACTGCTGTTAAAACTGATAGTGAAGCAAATGCATTTGCTCAAATTTGAACGAATGAACCTTTATTGTCAAAGTACAACATGTGTACATTGAGATTGGCTGAGCCTCCCTTCGTGCCACCCCCCACAACTGACAGTGACAACAAACCTACCATCTTGTTATACCATGTGAGCTGATTGCACAACACACCGGCCTCGCAAGTCAATCATACATGAAGTTTATAAAATTATTTCCCATTCAAGAGCCTAACAGCCCATGGATAAAAGCTGTTCTTCAGCCTGTTGGTGCGGCTGGCTCTACTTCTGTATCTCCTACCCAATGGTAGAGAGTAGAGAGATACCGACCAGGGTGTGAGTTGTCCTTGAGGATTTTCCTCACTCTTCCATGGCAGCGAGCCCCGTTTCTTTAGATTACAAATAGGCTAGGGAGGGATCCCTAGGCTATTTGTAATCTAAAGAAATGGGGCTCGCTGCCATGGAAGAGTGAGGAAAATCCTCAGGGACTCCTCACACCCTGATCGGTATCTCTTTACACACACACACACACACAGAGAGAGAGAGAGAGAGAGAGTCTATCTATCTATCTATCTATCTATCTATCTATCTATCTATCTATCTATCTAGGGATGGGTAATAAAATAATATATGGTTGGAACAAGCATTATTCCCTCCTTCTCTTCGGCCTATGACTTAGGATCAGTCAGCCAAGCTAAATTATGGAATATACAGCCATATCAAAGTAAGTCCTTCCGCACACAATGAAACCGAGATCTGGAATTCAGCATCAGTACATCATTAAACTATTCCGTCAATTGTCCATAGCAGGGGTCCCCAACTCCTGGGCTGTGGCCCGTTTGGAACCTGGCCACACATGTCATGGGGGGCCTGTGCTTGTGTGCGCAGCCCCACTTGCACAAGCAGTAGGTGATCACTTTCGCACGGTCAGCTCCATTTGTGTGAGCAGCAGGTGTGCGTGCCCGCCTCTCATACAAATGGAGCTGCACGCCCGAGCACACTCGCCCACTCCTTGCGCAGATCCATCCCCTCTCCCCACCACCACCGCTGCCAGTCCGTCAAGCCAGAAAGGATGGAGGGTGCTGGTCTACAGAGTTTCTCAGTCATCCAGGTTATAATTGTCCCAAAGGAGTTTTTTTTTCCAAAAGGCAACTGGACTTCCTTTGTTGTTCCTTGAAGACGTGTCACTTCTCATGCAAGAAACTTCTTCAGTTCTGACAGCAAGAACTGAAAAAGCTTCTTGGATGAGAAGCGAAAAGTCTTTAAGGAAAAAACCAAGAAAGTCCAGTGGCCTTTTGAAAAAGCTCCTTTGGGGTATTAAGTCAGTTAAAGTATTACATGTTTAACTGTATCAGTACACTGAACAGGTTTCTTTTAAAAACAGTTATACGCACCTGCTATGCAACTATCATCGGATATTGGTACATCAAGGTAGATAAACCCCTTATTATATAAGCCTATGGATATAAAAAAGAACCGCATTATCCTAACAGATTCTCATGCAGTGTCTTCAGTCACTCTTGTGCTGAGAAATGAAGAAAGTGAGACAGATTTCAGAAAATGGTACATGGAATACTGACGGTTATGTTCACATTTTTCTCTAATTCAAATTAAACCCAGTTGCTCCTTTGAAAATTAATCCAAATTACTGCATGTATGGCACAGTATTGCACAGAGATGCTAGTAAGACAGGATACATCTGTGGCACAGATCTGAGACACTCTAAAGCAGCGTCCTCATCCTTGGCAACTTTCACGTCTGGCTTTTAAGACATCTTAAAGTTAACTTTAAGAATTCTTTGATTTGAAATCCAAACATCTTAAAAGTTGCCAAGGTTGAGAAACACAGCTCTAAAGTATCCTTCCTTAACATGATTCTTTCTTCAAGCTTGAAATTAATAGACTAGAAAACATGTACACACACACACAAAGATGTTGCTTTTTTGATGAGAGATTTCCTTTGAACATATTCAAACGAAAGTACCAAAACAAAAATGGCTGGAAAGTTATAATTGCAACTTTATCCCTATGCATATTTGCTTAAAACATGCTTCACCAAAATCCAAACATAAATATATCCGAACAAGAATTAAATGCACGTTTCATAACTGCACAAAGAGCCTGGAAGAATACAAACATTTTAGCTGAAAACGTATCTGCGGTAAAACCTTGCTGTAACAGACCAGTAGAGAGGGGTTATGTCCATTATTTCCAAATGCCTGTTAAACTGTCAGTTATGTAATTTGCAGCAATTTACTATGTTACGTTCATTTGCATAATTATCTCAGTTAATTATATCATTATGCCAACTGCTAGGAACGATGTGAAATTAATATAAATTTAATTTCCTTCAGGAGGATGCCTGGACAGAAATCTGGTTAACTGCATTCAAAATCCACTAAACTGATTTTGTTAAATTGTGGTTTCGCCGTTTATCAACAGTCACACACATTTGGGCTAAAATCTCAAGTGTCATGCAAATACTTGGTTCTGTGTGGTACTCAAATATTTCAGATAGATTAAAATTTGCAAGTAAATTCCAGCAGCGTGATTCAGATGATTGAGACTCTTAATCCATGAGCCTAAATTATTCCATGAGTTTAAATTAAGACTATTCGCAAAATATAACATAGCAAAACTGTTTTCTAAATTGAGGGGAAAGCCCAAATACCTGATTCAGCACTAGGATCATCTGTTCTAATAAAGATACAGAACAACAGAGTTGGAAGGGACCTCAGAGGTCTTCTAGTCCAACCCGCTGCTCAGGCAGGAAACTCTAATACCATTTCAGACAAATGGTTGTACAATCTGTTCTTCAAAAACCTTCAGTGTTGGAGCACCCACAACTTCTGGAGGCAGGTTGTTCCACTGGTTAATTGTTCTAACTGTCAGGAAGTTTCTCCTTAGTTCTAGGTTGCTTCTCTCCTTGATTAGTTTCCATCCGTTGCTTCTTGTCCTGCTTTCAGGTGCTTTGGAGAATAGCTTGACCCTCTTCTTTGTGGCAGCCCCTGAGATACTGGAACACTGCTATCCTGTCACCCTGAATCCTTCTCTCCATTAAACTAGACATACCCAATTCCAGCAACCGTTCTTTATAGGTTTTAGCCTCCAGTCCCCTAATCATCTTTGTTGCTCTCCTCTGCACTGTTTCTAGAGTCTCAACTTCTTTTTTACATCGTGGCGACCAAAACTGGATGCAGTATTCCAAGTGTGGTCTTATCAAGGCATTATAAAGTGGTATCAACACTTCACATAATCTTGATAAAAAAAGGAAAACATACAGAGAAAGGCGAATGCCCAAATTATTCTCTACTCATTGATTTTCTCTAACATGGAAGCTTTCCAATCTTTTAACTCAAACCTGTAACAAAAATAATATGCAAGAATTACTCTCGTTTGGAAGGAAAACAAACAAACACATAACTCACTGTGAACAACATTGTAGTCTAGGACTCCAGCAAGCTGAGGACCTGAATCAATGATTTTATCAACTGCAGATTTTTCACAGGGAGTGCATATCTAATGAGAAAAGTGCGTATTAAATAATGCACGCATAAGGGTTTCAAAATTATTTGATGCAGGGTGGGCAACAAAGAACACAATCTATGCTTATGCTGAGAACCGTTGGATTGAATGTTAGAATAAATTTTTCACTAGAAAAAGATGCATGTTTTCTATCATGTTAATTCAGGATCACTTAATGAAACTGTACTTTGTAGGAAGGTATTGATAGATAAAAGATTTTTTCCCCAAACACTACACAATTAGTTTATGAAATTAAACATAAGCCACAGCTTATTACTGCTGTAATTTTCAAGCAGCTTTATCAAATGTAATTCGACAAAAGAAAAGTTGCTGATCGTAACAGCCCGTGTTTTTACGTTCATGACCTGGAAGTGGAGATAAACCCTTTAACAGTCCACCTGCAAAGCCTAAATCTAATTGAGCTACAAAAATTATTTAATTTATACCTTAATGTCATCCTCTGTGATATAACCGGCTTGTACCACCCACCAAGCTTCAATGGCAATTTCTACTGGTTTCATGGGTAGCAGATCACGGGCAGTTTTCCTTCTAAAAAATTTCTGAAATGGTTTAAAAAGAAATTACATTTTCAAATGCAGAACATTCAAAACTTTAAGCACACCATCCGTTCCCCCTGATAAGATTGTCCTCATCACTCAGAGCCTTGTTTCTGGGAGCTGAAGTCCACAAGTCTTGAAAGTTGCAAAGTTTGGAGACCTCTGATGTAGACTGAAAGTGAGCAACCGCAGTAGGATCTGGTTCATATTTCAGTTTCACCCATATAAATCTTAAAGTTCTTTTTAACCGAAGCAGAGGCATCCACCTGAGAAAAAGTACTTGTTTGGCTTTTTCATAAGCCAAACACAATGATAATACACAGGGACAGGCCATTTACCAATCATAGATCTACAGAGCCCACAAAGTAAGCCTTGCATCAGGGTACCCAAACTCACTGACCCCTTTGTGAAGTTTTAGACTGGTCATCGACTCCCAGACATTATATGAAAATAATTCATTAAACACTGCTTTAATTATTAATGACGATAATAACAACCCTTATAATCCCTTCAACCCTTGGAGCCAATCGTTCTGGAGGACCCTGCCTTTGTTGGTCACGTTGTTGTTGTTAGTTGCGAAGTCGTCTTCGACCCATCGCGACCCCATGAACAACATTCTTCCAGGCCTTCCTGTCCTCTACCATCTTCTGGAGTCCATTAAGGCTCACGCCTACTGCTTCAGGGACTCCATCCAGCCACCTCATTCTCTGTCATCCCCTTCTTCTCTTGCCCTCAACCTTTCCCAGCATTAGGCTCTTCTCCAGTGAGTCCTTCCTTCTCATTAGGTGGCCAAAGTATTTGAGTTTCAGCTTCAGGGTCCGGCCTTCTAAAGAGCAGTCAGGGTTGATCTCCTCTAGGACTGACCGGTTTGATCGCCTTGCAGTCCAAGGGACTCTCAGGAGTCTTCTCCAGCACCAGAATTCAAAGGCCTCCATTCTTTGGTGCTCAGCCTTTCTTATGGTCCAACTTTCACTGCCATACATTGCAACTGGGAAGACCATAGCCTTGACTATACGCACTTTTGTTGGCAGGGAGATGTCGCTGCTTTTTAGTGTGCTGTCTAGATTTGCCATGGCTTTCCTCCCCAGAAGCAAGCATCTTTTTAATTTCTTGGCTGCAGTCCCTGTCTGCGGTGATCTTGGAGCCCAGGAAAATATTGGTCACATTAAACACCCTTTTCTCCTTACTCTACTGTGTCGTACGTGGGACTTGCTATTGCCATCATTAGAAAGCTCTTTCTCAGCCAATGATGAAATAATTTTATTAGCTGCCAATTCATTTTAGGATGCGCAGGTAGTCCTCAACTTAGAACTGCTCATTTAATGACCAAAGTTACGACGTCCCTGAAAAAAAGCGACTTGTGACCGTTTTCCACACTTACAACCGTTGCAGCCTCTCCACGGTCACATGATCAAAATTCGGACGCTGGTCAACTGACTCATATTTATAACCAAGAGCCTTGGTGTAGTAGTGGGCTAATGCCTCCTTAAGTAACACCAGCTGCCTGCAATTAGTGCAGGTTCGCATCCCACCAGGCTCAAGGTTGACTCAGCCTTCCATCCTTCCAAGGTAGGTAAAATGAGGACCCAGATTGTTGGGGGCGATAAGCTGACTTTGTAATAATGCCGCTGGGGGGGGGGGGGGGGGGGGGC
>JAKJMR010017626.1:116812-139354 GCA_024449315.1 Daboia siamensis
ATAATAATAATAATAATAATAATAATAATAATAATAATAATAATAATAAAGTTGGAAGGGACCTTGGAGGTCATCTAGTCCAATCCCCTGCTCAGGCAGGAAACCTTATACCATATTGATTTGTGCTTAGATTGTAAGCCGCCCTGAGTCTTCGGAGAAGGGCGGGATATAAATGGGAATGAATGAATGAATGAATGAATGAATGAATAAGGGTTGCAGCGTCCCAGGGTTGTGATCCTCCTGCGTGACCTTCCGACAAGCAAAGTCAATGGGGAAGCCAGGTTCACTTAAGAACCGGGTTACTAACTTAACAGTTGCTGTGATTCATTTAACTGTGGCAAGAGAGGTCGTAAAAAGGGGCAAAGCTCACTTCCCAACCGTCTCACTTGCCAACAGAAATTTTGGGCTCGGTTCTGGTCGTGAGTCAAAGACTGCCCATAACTGGAAAAAACGCAGAGCTTTACGTTCAAAGCCGTAAAAGTGAAAGAAAGAAAGCTTTCCATGTGCTGAGACTTCTCAGAAGCCCTTTCCAGGAAAACTGAGCAAGCAGTAACTGGGAAGGTGGTTTTTTTTTTTTTTTCTTTTGATGGCTTCGGAAATCTCTCTAAAGCGAGGCGTTCATTTCATTTTCCAAGCTGTCTCCGAAGGCTGAGATAATTTTGATTTCCCATTTTTTTTTTTTTAAAATTTTTCTAACCAAATTGAATTCACCTTCCTGTTGGAGCGCTTTCGTTCCTGGGAACGTGATTCAGTCATACATTTATAATATTGTACGACCGGTGCTACAGTGTTCCTTTTTATTTTCAGCGTTATTCTGTTAAAAGGCAGGGTATACTTTTTAAATCAGTAACTACCTTATTTTTCGGACCATAAGACGCACTTTCCCCCCCCAAAAAAGTGGGTGGGAAAACGAGGTGCGTCTTATGGTCCAAAGGTAAGTGAAAACACTTGTCTCCCGTTCAGTCAACGCCGTCCATCAGCTCCATTGGAGAGACGTGATTGAATGAAGACGTGGAATTCTCTGCCCCACCCCTGTGATTGGTCGGCAGGGGAGGAAATACGGACGTGCATGCCATGCCTTCTGACTGCCTCCCCCCTCCCCGCGCGCGCACATTTTCTTTCTTTTACCTCGCTGCTAAAGAAACAGTTTTTGCTAAACTAAACCTCATAGGCGACTTGCCCCAGCAAAGCCGTGAGGAGTTGTCCCTGCAGGTTTCTCTGCGAAGTTTATTGGAAGTGATTTCCCATTTGCAAGAGTAATACTGCTAATTGTTTGAAATTGCTTTGACATCTTAGAAAACCTATTCAGGGAAAAGAAACTACCGGTACCTACCTTTTTCTTTCTTTCTTTCTTTCTTTCTTTCTTTCTTTCTTTCTTTCTTTCTTTCTTTCTTTCTTTCTTTCTTTCTTTCTTTCTCTCTTTCTTCCTCCCTCCCTCCCTTTCTTCCTTCTTTCTTTCTCTCTCTCTTCCTTGCTCCCTCCATCCTTTCGTCCTTCCTTCTTTTTCTCTCTCTCCCTTCCTTCTTTCTTTCTCTCTCTTCTTCCCTCCCTCCCTCCCTTTCTTTCTTCTTTCTCTCTCTCTGCCCTCCTTCCTTCCTAGTATACCAGTACTATTTGGTTCAGAATATTTTTTTTCTTGTTTTCCTGCTCTAAAAACTGGGTGCGTCTTATGGTCAGGTGCGTCTTATGGTCCGAAAAATACGGTATATGTCAGTACTGGGCAAAACGATGGCAGGATATTTTCTGCCATATTTACTTTCCCTCCAGAAACTGAGGAAAAGTCACAGGCTAAAAATAAAAATAAAAAATGACCCTTGTAACTTGGAAAAGACTACAGATGACTGGATGCAAACAGTGGCAAAGCCAGTATTTCATAAACTGCCAACGGTAACCTGCCAAAACAAACTGTCCTTGATGGCAGAGCCTCATAACTCACCAAGTCAAAGAAATGGAAATCTGCAAGCTCTTTTTAGGTTGCAAAGAAAGCTGGCTAGGCACAGTATTGGGTGCTCAAAAGTATGAACCTATTTGTTTTAATATCAACCTCTAAACAAGAGGTCAATAGTAGATCAAATGGAGAAAACAGAATACATACTTTTGATGACCTACATTGGTTCATCAGATCAATATACTGGTTTCTTCCTATGCCAAGAAGCCTTAAGCCTGAAAAAAGAAAAGATAAAATCACTTAAAAACAGAATTATATTTGGAAACCTATTTTGACAGAAAGTATTACTAATATGCAGCATGGCTGCCATTATTATTATTATTATTTTGCTCTATAACAAAAAAGGTACCCTTAAATGGGCAAAAACAGTAGATTTATCTGAACAATTTCATTTGTCATTAAATAACATTCAATTGAAGATAGTCGTTATATTCTGGTTGGCTGAAAATGGGCATTTTGTCTGGAATTATTATGCATTTTTAGCATGTAATCTAAAATCAGTTAAGTTTCTCCTCGATTCAAAAGTTATGTAAGAACTTTATCTGAAAGACATCTACATTTGAAAGAAGTCACTATTGAGTTATATATATATATATATATAATATATATACATATACACACACACTTGTAACAGCTTTTAGCCAAGATAAGCACTGTCCTGGAATTCTGAGTATTTAGTCCAAGTTCTATATTTCTGCATTGGAAAGGAGAATGGGTATACCTGCAAAAGGCATTTATTACAAGTTATAGCAATCTAAGTAGAATGTTAGATAATCATAAAACTAAACAAAGACAGAAACATTACTCAGAGTTACTGCTCTGTTAACAGCTAACTCTCTTAAGACCCATATTATGGACTGCAAAATGACTACACTAGAATAACCTAAATAATCTAATTATTATGGCTTACAGCTGAGAAAATAAACAACTGTTTAACAGTCCTGTGATATGCAGGAAATTTATTTTGTTAACATTCTCAATGTTATTCTCTTATCACTGTCTCTTTTGTTCTGTTTTCAGATGACAGATTTAATCTCTTAAACAAGTATTACAACTTCCCCCAAAAAAGGAACTGTCAGGCAGCTGGGCTTTGGAAACCAGCAAATTCTTTTGGGAAAAAAAAAGGCATTTATTCAACCCATGTAAATATAATGTAAATTTATACTTACAGTCTGCAGCGGTAAAATTAGGCAATGAATCATAACTTTTTTCACTGTTCATTATGTCCTAAAGGGGAAAAAAAAAAAGCAAGGTCAGTTTCAATGACTGTATTTTTTAAGCTTTATAGCTGTATACTGATGCTATATCTTCTATTAAGCCAGGGGTCTTCAAACCTGGCCCTTTTATAACTTGTGGACTTCAACTCCCAGAATTCCTCAGCCAGCGACTATTGTTACTAGAAAAGAACTGGGGGATTAACTGCTACAAGCAATTGCCACTTCAATCTCTTCCCCATTATACATCTTATTCCTTCCAAGCAGCTTGATTGGAGAAATTGAACGACAAAGCCCAAACTGGAATACAATTAGTGCTCAACTTACAAGTCATTCAACGTTTGTTCGAAGTTATAACTTATCTAGAAAAAGGGATTTACAACTCAATTCTGAAGTTCCTACAGTTGGGCCCCTTGCTGCAGTCATATGACCACACTTTGGGGAACATGGCAACATGGCCGCATAAATGGCTGCCTGTGGTGTCCCATGGTCATGTGACTTCATTTTAGGACAATTTTACTGAAAGCTGGAAGTTACTTCTGGTTTTTGACAAAACCACACTATAGTGAACAATGGGTAAGTTCCAATGACCACTGCAAAAAAAGGCAGTAAAGTTGGGTCATGTGACCAACTCATTTTATGTCTGTCGTGATGTATGGCCATAATAGATAGGCTCCATTATAGCCGTATGTTGAGAACTACCTGTATTTATGCAGCTCGAGGGGTATAATGTTCCCCAATGTGTAGCAGTAATCTAAGTAAAATCAAACACTAGACATGTGTTTCCAGTAAGTAAGCATTACACTGCAATAGAAGGAAACAGTCTATTTCTTTTCAAGTACTTCTCTTGGCTTACCTCCATTATTCCCGTGTAATATGAAAAAGGTGTTATCCTCAGGCCCTTCACCATGATATCAGACAAATGGTAGGGATACAACATAAGATGATCTCTGCTATATTTTAATAGATCCTCGTAGTATTTGCGTTCATCTTTCTTGATGTGCTTAACTGGAGAAGAAATGACATGTTAGAACAGTATTCTTAATTTAGTTAATAATGTAATCCCTTCTGAGATATAAAGACATCAATGCAAGCTAGCTTACTTGCACATAAATCTGAACAATACTCCATCCATCCATGTAAGAAAGTCAAAACAAGACAGAATGGTTGTTATACTTAAACCTGTGGCCCAGTGGGAGAAAAATTATATTCTTAATTTATTATAGAATTATTTATTTATATTTCACCTATATGAACTGCCCATCTCTCTCAAAGAGACTCTAAGAGACTCTAATCTCTGTCAATTGCAATTATTTTCTGTAATTCTAAAAATGCAGAGTGTAACATGTAACAATAATGTGGAGGGAATTAAGATCAAAACCGGAATTAAATTCCATAATTTAAATACTTAAATCATTAAAATGAAACTATTATGCCACACAATAGTTACTATAAATCAGGATTCTTCTATGTTTGTGCTGGCCAAGGATGATGAGAACCAAAATCCTTGACACCCGGAGGAAGCCAGCAAATCTTTGCTCAGAACTGAATTTTTATATGGCATCTGATGTGTACAATGTCATGGAGAACACAATTATCTAAGATGTGTCCATCATGGGTACAAAATGGTTTGAAGTTTTTAGATCACTGGCAGAAAGATGTGACTTTTCTTTCACCTATAAATAATCAATATAAAATAACCAAAAAGTCTTGGTAAATAATTTTTTGCTGGTACTCAAATACTAGCATCTAGTGGCATGTGGAATTAATTAAGAAAGAAGACCAATCCAAGGAATTCAATGAATATCACTTTTATCTTAAAAACTTCCAGAGTACTTATTTAAAGTATGTGTCTCATTTATTTTGCTTAGATTTGAGACTGTTTACAAATACAAATGATGGAGCTATTTCTATCTGCATTTATAAAATTTAACAAAAACAACTTGCCCTTAGCTGCTCCTGTCATAGTTTATGATGTTTTACAGAAATTTGTAGGACGTGGTATATTTTCTTAATCCTCCTTCATAAATTGGTCAATCTACTTCAGCAACAAAAAATCTATTATAGAGCTTTTTTTCAGCGTGGCCAGTATGGATAGCACAGTTACAAAATATTTTCCCTTTCCCAAATCTGTACTTCTTTATTCACCTAAGTTATTTCGGTACCGAAGTTGATTGCGGATACTGTACAGCACAACCTGCTTTTCATATTCTCGTTGTGAGTTTCCAAGACCCTATGAAGCAAACAAAACACATTCATTAGGACAGGGATGTCAAACTCAATTTCATTGAGGGCCGCATCAGCATTGCGGTTGCCCTCAGGGGGCCGGGTGGGTATGGCCAGGGTGGGTGTGGCCTACTGGGTGGGCGTGGCTAGAGTGTGTGTGGCCTACTGGGTGGGCGTGGCCAGCTCTACATCGTTCGCATCAAGGGTGCCTATGGGGGTCCGGGCAGGAGTGGGACAGATCTGAGGGTCTCTGGCAGAAGGAGGGTCTCTGGGCCAGGGCCAAGGCAGTGGGGGCCATTCCCTCACTCTTTCCAGGATGGCTTCGCGGGCCGCATGAAACCATTTTGCGGGCCGGATCCGGCCCCCGGGCCTTGTGTTTGACATGTCTGCATTAGGATAAGCTACTAAAAATTTGATGAACGCTCAGATGTTCAGAGATTAACATCCACTCTTTCAGCTTGAAAGCACCACTCATCTTAATGGCTTAATTTTCAACAAAGATGCATGATTGACTTGTAGTAAAACAAAAGTATTTTAATGTATTTTTACCCCAAATGATTGTTGTAAATCTAAATGCTAAAAAGCGATTGGAGATTTTTTTTCCAAATAGAATCAACTCTTAGAATCAATTTACATGTTATTTGGGGGGGAAACAGCTGCAGAAACAGTTCCTGGAAAGACAGTTTATGTTATTGAGGCTGGATTCAATTACTCCCCATTAGTCTTATGAGGGTAAAAACTGTAAGGAACTGGTACAGAACTTGTTGTGAGCACAGATACAATTTTGAGAATGGAATCAGCACGAATCTCAAAACTGTAGTGGTTTCTAACATTCAAATATACATGGTTTTTATTCAGGTATTCAATTTCTATAACCAGTCATCTCACCCAATGTTTTAATACAATACATTGTATCAATGATATATCAAACATCATTGAAAAATATCAATATTGCAGACCTATTTTTGAGAACAGCATGAAATAAAGTTCTTCGTATGCTCTTCGTAAATGTCACTACTAAATCTTGCCACTGTCCACCCATATATTCTTGAGAGCATCTGAGGCTAGTCAAAGACAACATACCAATTGTAGTACAGCATTTAAACTGAAAACAATAATCTAATTTTATAAGGAACCAAAAATGCAGAATGAAATTTATTATTCATTATATTGGAACTGTGGAATGAAGAATTGGAATATCCAATCTTGATAAATCAATGGATCCAGGTTTTAAAAACACAAAAAATATATGATTTAAGAATTCATTAGAAAATATAATTTCATAACTATTGGAACTCTCAGAGAAAGTCTAGAAAAGTGTTGGGCGTTAAGTATTTTCTGCTGGAATTGTATGGCATTTGATATACAACTTTATTTTTGTTTCAAATCATGGCATTTGTTAATATGCTTTAGGAAAGAAATGCAATAGCTAAAGATGAACTAAATCCTTATTCTGAAACATGGACTTTGTCACTTCGTGAACGACTTTAGCTCTACCAAGTCTGGTGCTGACAAAGAGTATAATCTTAAGTAAATGAAAAGAAACTTCTTGATAATAAGAAATGGATTCAAGATACGAGTTGTTTTTTCCCCATTTTTAAAAGTCTTTCATGTTCTTAAAAATGAGAATTCAGATCTTAGTAATAAGCTTAAAGATTAAAATTAATTTTAGCTCCCTACAAAATGGACTAATTATATGTCTTTCTTTTTTGAGTTTCCTTTTTTGGTACATTATTTTAATTACTGTAATGTTCTTTTCTCACTGTATGGTCACGTTTTGTTGGTGTTGCATTTGTTTCTATTTCACTACTAAAAACACTAAGACAATTAAGTTTAACACTAACAATTAATTAGGATGGTAATAAGGCACTGATAAAAACGATATAATGTTACCAGCTTGCAAAACAAATGCATGCAATTCTACCACAAAGAGATTATAACAGCTTTGACTGTAACTCTTCCACATTATGTGTGTTAAGATTGTGCACAAGAGTGCGATGTCGGGAAAGGTGGTAGAGAAGAGAAGAGGATGACCAGCAATAAAGGGGATGGACCCATGCACAGCGGCAAGAATGGCAGGTGACTGGAAGACCAGGTAACGGACATATCATGATGAGGGACTCTATGCAGTCACTAGGAGCAAAAAATAAAATAAAAATGACCTTATGGCACAAAATCAACAGCACTTCAATCAATCAGAATAGAGCTGGAAGGGGGACCTTGGAGGTCTTCTAGTCTATTCCAACCTCCTGCTCAAGCAGGAGACTCTGTGCCATTTCAGACAGGTGTCTGTCCAGGATTTTCTTGAAAACCTCCACTGATGAAGCACCTACAACTTCTGATTAGTTGGAACACTTAGCAACACTTAGTAATTTCAAGTTATGTCTGCACAACTCGCTAACCCATAATTGGCGTAACTGTACTTTACTGACCTAATCCCATTCTTAAGGGATCTTAACTAATAAGGCTGTCTGCACAAACTACTTAACCCAAATGTGAGCTAATCACATTTTAATTTAGAATGTTCTGTGAACTCATTTCAGACGTGACTCGTAATATGGTCCCGTGCAGAGCCTCAGGTAACCCTTGGAGCTGAGGAGACAGGGAGGAGAATGTCGTCCATGTCCACCTCACTTGCGGAATGGAAGCTCCTGAGCCCAAGCCTTTGTAGTCGAAGATCGTGCCTTCTTTTTCAACCGACACTCTTCCAGTAAAAGCGAAGTGGTGTTCGGGTTGATGAGGCCCTAAGGCAGGGGTGGCTCAGTGGGTTAGGATGCTGAGCTTGTCGATCAGAAGGTCGGCAGTTTGGCGGGTCGAATCCCGAGTGCCGCGTAGCAGAGTGAGTGCCTGTTACGCGTCCCAGCTTCTGCCAACCTAGCAGTTCGAAAGCACGTAAAAATGCAAGTAGAAAAATAGGGACCACTGCAGTGGGAAGGTAACAGAGTTCCGTGCGCCTTTGGCGTCTAGTCATGCTGGCCACATGACCACGGAGACATCCTCGGACAAGCGCTGGCTCTTCGGCTTTAAAACGGAGATAAGCAGCGGCCCCTAGAGTTGGAAACGACTAGCACGCATGTGCGGGGGAACCTTTACCTTTAAGGCCGGGTTGGCAACCTTGGCTGTTTTATGACTCGTGGACTTCAACTCCCAGAATTCCTGAGTTAGCGTAGCTGGCTGAGGAATTCTGGGAGTTGAAGTCCACGAGTCACAAAACAGCCACGGTTGCCTACCTCTGCCCTAAGGCAATGTGTCTCAAACTTGGCACCTGTTAAGACCTATGGACTTCAACTCCCAGAATTCCTCAGCCAGCAAGGAGGACGCAGGTGGCCACGTGCGTACCTGCCCTGCAACGGGGTCATGAACAGCTGCTGGGCTTGATCTGCACCTCACCCCGTTCCCCGCCAACGGGTCCCATTGCTGGGGAGAAAGGCGAACCGCAGCCCGCCCGCGTGGGGGCGAAAAAGCCCGAAAAAGCTGCGTTACGTCGGTTAGGAAGGAGGGGGCAGAAGAGGAACTTCCAGCATGAACAAGCAGGGGAGACCGGCTCGACTTCTGGCTCATCCTGAGTGGGCTACGGGCAGCCCGAGGGGTCAACTTCGCGGGGAGTCGGAGGGGCGTTGCTGCGTACGGGTGCCGAGAGGGGTCAGTCAGTCAGTACCTGCTTAACGCTGGCGGGGAGACGGGCCCAGGGGTAGTTTTGGCGAATGTGAAACTCCACGTCCACATTCATGGCAGGTTCCCCGGGATGGGGTGGAGCGAGCAAGGGAGAACGGACGGAGGATTGGCGGGCCCCAAGTCCTCTTCGCGGCCGCCTCAGCCCCGGGTCTTGAGGCGAGGCTCCGCCGCGACCCAACGCAACTGCTCAAACTTGCCTTCCGCTCCCCCTCACCGCTTCCGCGTTGTGGACGCCGGCAGGCCCGCCCCTCCGCCGTGCGTCACTTCCGGCGCTGAGGCGAACTCAAAAGGCCTGAAAGCGCGGGAAGGGGGGGGGGAAGATGGTGAAGGACGCGCGCGGTGGATCCATGGAGGCGAGGGGCTCCTCCTACCTAATGAGGGATTCCGTTAGCTGCAATAGTTCCTTACGTACAAAAGAAAAGGCATACCCTTTTGCCTTATGAGAAAGAATCCTTGAGAAGCCGAAAAAAAGTGGGACCGTTGAACCGTCACCTCGCATGTCGGTGAAACTACGATTCCCGTGATGCTTGGCGCATGCTCCGCCCTTTTATTTGTGACGTAAGAATGGAGGAAGGCGGGGCCTAAACAACCTGAGTGGCCTTATTTCATCTGTATTCCTTGGAATACAAATCCTGTCATGCTTGACTGACGGTAATACGGCCTCTCAGGCCATTGAAAACCGACAGGAAGCTTATTGCTCTGTTTGGGTATTATGTTCCTATGACTAGTTTTTGTTTTTTTTTTTTTAAAAACGATTCTATGATTGTCTATGGCAGGGGTAGGCAGGAGGGATTTTAAATTTTAAAGTATTTAATTAAATCATATTAAATTATATTAAATTAATTTTAATTTTTTAATTTTATTGTTATTATGAATTGTGGGCTTGTACTAATTTAATTCCATTTTATTCTCTTTTTGTACTGTTTTAACTGCCCTGTGAACCACCCTGAGTCCTGAAGACCTACTTGTTTGAACAAGCCGGCCTGGCCTGATGGGTGATGGGTTGGGATTTTTAATATAGTTTTAATGTATTTTAACATATTGTTGTTAGTTTCTGGGCACTTGTTTAATCTTTTTTAATGTTTGTATTTTTGTATTTTTATTTGTTGCCCTCTTCACCGCCCTGAGTCCTTCGGGAGAAGGGCGGTATACAAATAAAATAAATAAATAAATAATAATAATAATAATTATTAAAATATTTACAGCACCCAAAGCACTTATTAGACTTTTCTTCCTGAAATTGGTGTTGTCAAGGGCTACAAGTAGGGGTACAATTTTCAGAAGTCCTAACCAGCTTGGTAGACTTGTATTCTCAGTATATTTTAGAAGTGAGCAGCTTGGAGAAGGCTTAATTAGGCTACAATAGTGGAGAGCCAGTTTCAAATCAAGGCTATGAAGCCTTGGTCCAAGTGTCTATCTTACCTTACAGAGGAATATGAACAGAAAATGGAGCCATGGTGTGAACTTCCTTGAGAAGCAGAGATAGTCCTCTGCTTACAATACTTCATTTAGTGACCATTTGAAGTTATAACAGCACTGGAAAAAGTAACTTGTGATTGTTTTCCCACACTTACGATCGTAACCATATTACTAATATAATAACTGTAGTTATTCACTTAACAACTGTGGCAAAAAAGGTCATCAAATGGGGCAAAATTCAGTTAATAGCGGTCTCACTTAGCAATAGACATTTTGGGCTCAATTGTGGTTGTATGTTGAAGACTTCCTGTAAAAATGAAATTAAAAGAATCATCCTATACAGTTATGTACGACCACAGAATCTCCATTGCTAAGCAAGGTGGTTGTTAAGTGAGTTGTGTGCCGGATGTAACTGATTTAAATTTTAACTGATTTTGCCACAGTTGTTAAGCAAACCACTGCAGTTAAGTGAATCACACGGTCGTTAAGTGAATCTGGCTTTCTCCATGGACTTTGCTGATCAGAAGCTGACTGGGAAGGTCACAAATCTCCAGCCATGCCAGGCGTTCTTTCTAAATACAGAATTTATATTTCTTGAGTGTTGATGTGAGATACACTAGCTCAGGGGTAGGTAACTTTGGCTCTTTCATGACTCATGGACTTCAACTCCCAGAATTCCTGAGCCAAGGTTGCCTACCCCTGCACTAGCTATAGAATGCTACTTTGTGGCTCCAGCATCCAACCTTTGTAAAACTGTTGTCAACACCCAGCAATGACTCCCCAGGAGTTAATGTAGTATTGCAAGCTAGGTCTGCTCACTGCCAGGAGTTCAACTCTGACTGGCTCAAGGTTGACTCGGCCTTCCATCCTTCCGAGGTCGGTAAAACGAGGACCCAAATTGTTGAGGGCAAGATGCTGATTCTGTAAATCACTTAAGAGAGGGCTGTAAAGCACTATGAAGCGGTATATATGTCTAAGTGCTAGTGCTTTTGCTATTGCTGGCAGTGAAAGCAGGAGACTGTCATGGCTCCATCGGAGCCTGATTGGGAGGAGAGGAGGAGTTGGAACTGGGACTGTCCGACAGGGATGTAACGTTATCCCTTGGCACGTTTGGAGAGGCCAAGAGCTAAGGACGATGCTGTCCCTCAGGCATTGGGGGAGGTGGTCATCCAGATGGAGAGCTGCCTGCCTTCACAGACACAGGGCAGGATAGGCTGCTGAAGGGCAGTGGTGCTGATAGGCAGTAGATCTCTGATGCGGAACAGCTGCCTCCTCCACTGATCCAAGGTCACGGAGAGCTGAGTGTAGGCACACTCAGAGAAGGGCTGCAAGGCTACTCAGGAGAAGGTCGTCCCACCTCTGGAATGGAACCCCTGGAATGGAGTAACTTGAGAAGCCATGGAGAGTTCGACTTTGCCAGGAACAATTGTTGGATTTGGATTACACACCCGCCGGCTTTGCCTTGTACCTTTTTGCCTTGCTTCAAGCACTGCCTTTGCCTTGTACCCTATCTTTGCTTTAAGGACTGCCATTTGTCTTTGCCTTGTAGACTTTCCCGGTAATATATGGGCTTTTGTTTGGGGGACTGAGGGCTAGTATGGGGTGGAGCCTTACTGGTCATTGCAGGGCTGTTTGTTGAATGCTTTTTGAGGACAATAAAGGACTCTCTAAAGGCCGGCCTTGCCTTGACCACCTGGGTCCTAACAGAACAGTCCTGTTCTGTTCTAGTTCTGTCTTAGATATCAAAGCCAGCTGGATGACTCTGGGCCAGTCACTCACTCCCAGCTCAACCCAACTCACAAGGTTACTGTGGGGAAAAGAAATAACTCTTGAGTTATTTATAGAAAAATAAGAAAGGCAGGATTAAAATAAATATTGTCTCAGGATTCTCAGATGACATTTGAAAGAGAACTATATAAGACCCTCCTTCTCATAATTAAAGCTGCTCTTCCCACTATACATTTTTTCTTTAGTTCCTGCTAAAACGCTTGGTGTTGTCCGTTTGTAACCTTTAATTAGCCGAAACGTTATATCACAGGACAGCAATTTTTGAATAAAGTACCTCAAATACACTAACTTAAAGACTGCATCCAAAATCCAGGACCTGTTATTCTTATGGAATTGAAATTTCAAGGATATTCAGATAGTTGTGTCCCTATCCCTGTGGCTACTACAGTGCTGTCATGGTCAAGCCAGGGTCATATGATCGTGATTTCTAATACTCCCCGCCAACTTCTCACAAGCAAAATCCATGGGAAAGCCAGCAGGAAGTCAGAAGTCAGTCCCCCCACTTTTTTTTTTGTCTTCCTGTCATATAGGTAAGTAAATACTGACAGAGGATGACCCTGTAGGTCAGTAGGCGACCTCAGCTCTTTTATTACTCATGGACTTCAACTCCCAGAATTCCTGAGCCAGCATGGTTCAGCTTGGAAACTCTCCCTTTCCCCTCAGCATGGCTGGCTCAGGAATTCTGGGAGTTGAAGTCCATGAGTCATAAAAGAGCCGAGGTTGCCTACCCCTGCTGTAGGTCATAGTTGCCTAGTATGCATTAGACATGTAACCATTTCATTTAATTTAAACTTTAGGTGAAAATTAAACCCATCTTTCATAATCAGACCAGTGTCCTTTCAGGACACCCTTTGAAATAGGTTCATTTGGGCTCCTGCTTTAGTTAGAAACAACTGAATGAGCAGTTTGGGACTTTGAATTAGTGTAATCCATCCTAATTCATATGGACAGATTCTTATATCCCTGCATAATTAAATCTCAGAAAATAGATTTTCCCCTTCATAGAGCAATTTTAACTGAACCATGGGTGAATGGAAAAAAAACACCACAACTGTAAGGGTTTCACGAATGCCTTCTAGCAAGCATAATTCATGTGATCATATATATGAATGACAGGCTATCAGAAAGTACATAGTCAGTGACAGATCATGTGCCATTGAGTCAGTGTCAACTCCTGGCAAACACCTAGATAGATTTTCTCCAGGCTGATCTATCCCAAAACTGGCCCTTCTGATGTTCCAGTTCTTTTATCCTAATTATCAGTTAATTATCCACAGTAATTGAGTCCATTCAACTTATTGACAGCCATCCTCTTTCCTTCCATCATTCCTGAATTATTTATTTATTTACTTACTTATTATTTTTAGAAATAACAAAAGGCAGAGAATTTATCTAACACATCTTTCTTCTATTGTCTTCACAACAAGAAACATAGGCCACCCAGCTGGCTTTCATGGCTAAAGCAGGACTAGAACTCATGGTCTCCCACTTTCTAGTCTGGTGCTATTCTAGATTTCTCTAGAATCTAGAGTAAGATCTTTAATACGTTCAAAATACAATATTTTTTCCCCTGGTCATTTATTCCTCTAGTAAGAACTCTGGATTAATTTTTGATGATCTATTTCAGGGGTCTTCAAACTTGGCCCTTTTATGACTTGTGGACTTCAATTCCCAGAATTCCTCAGCCAGGCACGCTGGCTGAGGAATTCTGGGAGTTGAAGTCCACAAGTCATAAAAGGGCCATGTTTGAAGACCCCTGACCTATTTATTTGTTTTCTTGCCTATCTATCCTATGGAGTCTTTTCCAACATCAAAGTTCAAAGGTATCAATACTCTTCCCGGCCTGCTTCTTCAGAGTCCAGCTTTCACATTCATAGTGAGTTCAGGGAAATCCAATGGCTGTAGGATTTTGATCTTTGTAGGTCCTGGCATATTCAGCATTTTAGCCGAATAAATAAATAAATATACAATCTTACCTCTCACCTTGTTAAACTGGAGCCAATCAGTTTGACTATGTTCCATCCGGCCTGTGATCTCCTTTCCTGTGTATAGATTTCACATGGAATCAATGAGATATTCTGAGATTCCTGTTGTAGCGTGGACACAGGAATGAATCAACATAGTACAAGATACCTTTATTGATTACAAGATGGAACTGAGTCCCCAAACCCCCCAGTGTCCTCTTATAGCCTGCTGATGCCCATGAACCCAGCCAACCCGGTTGCTCTATTTTCCCACCGGCCAGGTAACACACAACCCGGTGTTGTATATTTCCCACCGGACAGGTTGACCAATCAGGACGCCCGGCCAATGCCACCTGGTGTCATGGTGGCTATACTAGCCTGGCATTTCTACATACACAACAATTCCCATTCAAAATAGCAGAATAACAGGGTTGGAAGGGGTCTTGGGGATCTTCTAGTCCAAGGGTCCCCAACCCCCGGTATCGGGCCGCAGCATGCCAGCAACCGGTCCGCACAAACAAGCAAAGCCCCATCCATGGGATGCAGACAGCATACAAAACCACGCTCTCTCCGATCCATGGAAAAACCTTTCTCCATGGAACCGGTGCCTGGTGCCCAAAAGGTTGGGGACCTCTGTTCTAGTCCACCCCCCTGCTCAAGCAGGAAACCGTATACCATTTCATACAAATGGTTGTCCAATCTCTTCTTAAAAACCTCCACCCACTCGCCCTTAGGAGGCAAGTTGTTCCACTGATTAATTGTTCTAACTGTCAGGAAATTTCTCTTTAGTTCTCCTAAGGATATTTCACAGTTTGACATGACTGACACAACCCAAGGCCTTTCTTAATGGTGCAGCACATACTGACTTTTATTTAGGGTTTGTTTGGGTTTTTTGCTTTTTGTTCTCCCAATTATCCAGTCTGCAGATGCAATAATGTACCTCCTTGATAAGAGGCCCAAAGTTTATTAATTGTGCAGTGTTTATCTAACTGCAGCTTCCCCTTTCCAGATGTTGCTCTGTTTACATGGCATATTCATTCACCCAATTGAGCTATGTTTTCTTTAAATGACCCAAGGTTTGGAGTTCACGTTGGTGAATTCTGATCGGACTTTGTGCTAAAGTTAACAGCAATTAACTAAAGAGCGCAACTTGCCTATGGCTCTTCCTCAATTTGTTTCCACAATGCCTAAGCTTTTTCTTATTTTTAATGGGAATTATCAATCATGACAAATATATCTGCACTTTTCTCTAGTAAGGCCATAACATTTTTTTTGGGGGGGGGGGCGGCGCGGGGGGGGAGGAGGAGAGTGATGGTGGGAAACAACATTGTACTAAGTTTATATTTTAAAAGTATCAGTTGCTGCAGCAGATGGCAGCAGCTAGCTGACCTGGGCTGATTTTATGTATTTAGTAATCAATTTTATATTTATTTATTTTATTTTATTTATTTTATTACATTTATATACCGCCCTTTCCCGAAGGACTCAGGGCGGTTTACAGGGTAATTAAAAACACAAATATAAAAGTTAAAAACAAATTAAAATAAATTATAATAATCCCTGTATTAATTAAAAAAAACCCAATTGGACTAAATTAAAATTAAAAATTCTCAGCCTGGGGCAGAGAGCTCAAAGAGCCAGGTCTTCAGGTCCCGACGAAATGAACGGAGGTCGGGGGCAGTCCTCAACTCCACCGGCAGCTGGTTCCAAAGGGCAGGCGCACCCACAGAGAAGGCCCTACCCCTGGGTGTCATCCGCCGGCAATCTCTCACCGGCGGCACCCTGAGAAGACCCTCCCTGTGGGACCGCACTGGACGAAGGGAGCTTGATGCCGGCAGCAGGTGTTCCCTCAGATATCCCGGACCCAAGCCATTTAGGGCTTTATAGGTCATCACCAGCACCTTGAATCTTACCCGGAGGGCAACCGGAAGCCAATGCAGCTCGCGGAGTAGAGGTGTTACATGGGAGTATCGGGAAACCCCCATCACAACTCGCGCGGCCGCATTCTGCACCAGCTGAAGCCTCCGAGTGGTCCTCAAGGGCAGCCCCATGTAGAGAGCGTTGCAGTAATCTAAACGGGAGGTCACGAGCGCATGAGTGACTGTGCGTAGGGCATCTCAGTCCAGATAGGGTCGCAACTGGCGCACCAGGCGAACCTGGGCAAAAGCCCCCCTGGTCACGGCTCCTATATGATCTTCAAAATTGAGTCGTGAATCCAGGAGGACGCCCAAGTTGCGAGCCCTATCAACAGGGGGTAACACCTCACCCCCCATCGTTAGAGATGGAATAATTTGGTTAACCCGAGATGCCGATATGCACAGCCACTCAGTCTTGGCGGGATTGAGACGAAGCCTGTTTCTCCCCATCCAGACCTGGACCGCCTCCAGACAACGGGACATCACGGAGAGGGCATCGCTGGGTTGGTTCGGGGTGGAAAGAAAAAGTTGGGTATCATCAGCGTACTGATGATACCCCACCCCGAAACCACGAATGATCTCGCCCAGCGGCTTCATATAGATGTTGAACAGGAGAGGCGAGAGAACCGACCCCTGAGGGACTCCACAAATGAGAGGCCTCGGGGCGGATCTCTGCCCTCCCGTCAACACCGACTGCGAACGGCCCAGGAGATAGGAGGAGAACCACCATAAAACGGTGCCTCCCACTCCCAACCCCCTGAGACGCCGCAGTAGGATACCATGGTCGATGGTATCAAAAGCTGCTGAGAGATCTAATAGGACTAGGACAGAGGAACAACCCCTGTCCCGAGCCCTCCAGAGATCATTCACCAGCGCGACCAATGCCGTCTCCGTGCTGTATCCGGGCCTGAAGCCCGATTGGTACGGGTCCAGATAATCAGTTTCCTCCAGGAACAGAGGGAGTTGGTGCGCCACCACACTCTCAACAACCTTCGCCAGAAAGCGAAGGTTGGAGACTGGACGATAGTTATTTAAGACAGCCGGGTCCAGGGCAGGCTTTTTGAGGAGGGGTCTCACCACCGCCTCCTTCAAAGTGGCAGGGAAGACACCCTCCTCCAAAGAAGCAGCTATTACTGCCTGGAACCAGCCTCGTGTCTCCTCCCGGGCCGCATAAACTAGCCAGGAGGGGCACGGATCCAATAAACAAGTGGTGGTGCTCAGCCTCCCCATGATCCTGTCCACATCATCAGGGGAAACAGGATCGAACTCAGTCCAGATAACATGCTCAAGACCGTCCGATTCCTCCACGTCAGATTCTGCCCAGTCAGAGTCCAGACCGGTCCGGATCTGAGCGATTTTGTCCGCAAGATGATGACTAAACTCCTCGGCTCGTCCCTGTAAGGGATCCTCCCTCACCTCCTGGTTAAGAAGGGAGCGAGTCACCCTAAACAGGGCGGCCGGGCGATTATCTGCGGACGCGATGAGGGCAGCGAAGTAATTAGACTTCGCTGCCCTCATCATAATTAGTAATATGGCTTCCCATCTCATGGAAAGTAACTCTGGGTGGCGTCCAGCCACCCGATAAAACATCAAATATATAAAACCATTGTTACCTAAAAGGGACGCAGTGGCTCAGTGGGTTAGGACGCTGAGCTTGTCGATCAGAAGGTCGGCAGTTTGGCGGGTTGAATCCCGAGTGCCACATAACAGAGTGAGCGCCTGTTACTCGTCCCAGCTTCTGCCAACCTAGCAGTTCAAAAGCACGTAAAAATGCAAGTAGAAAAATAGGGACCACTCCGGTGGGAAGGTAACAGCGTTCCGTGCACCTTTGGCGTCTAGTCATGCCGGCCACATGACCACGGAGACGTCCTCGGACAAGCACTGGCTCTTCGGCTTTGAAACGGATATGAGCACTGGCCCCTAGCGTCGGAAATGACTAGCACGCACGTGCAGGGGAACCTTTACCTTTACCTTTTTAAGTGTACACAATGTGCACACGCTCCCCTAAAACCCCATGAATGACTCAAAACAAGGGCCCAACAAATTTTTTGCCTCCTGTATTTTTAATTACAATTTTTCAATAGGCTGTACAAAGGATCCAAGTGAAACTATCCAATAAATAGGCATTTAATTAGAAAATAAAATTGCTCCCTTTTTTTCCTCTTCCGCTCTACCAAAATTAGATTGTAATCAATTGGTAGTAATTTGGAGTTGATGATTCAGTGAATAGCACTGAGAAGAGTTCCAGTTCTATCCATGTTTTCAAGAAAGTCCTTCTGAAACCAGTAAACTTTATCGGAATTTATCTATATCTAAAGCGTTCCGTGCGCCTTTGGCATCTAGTCATGCCGGCCACATGACCACGGAGATGTTCTTGGACAAGCGCCGGCTCTTCGGCTTTGAAACGGAGATGAGCACCAGCCCTTAGAGTTGGAAATGACTAGCATGCATGTGCGGGGGAACCTTTACCTTTACTTTATATCTACAGAAATGTGTGGAAAATAATGCTAGCACAAGAAGGATTCTGTTGATAAGAAGCTTTTTGAACTGTTATAGCAGGTACATTTGGAAAACAGCCAAGGAAGGGATTAATCTGAACTTAAATTACATAGTCTATTTACCTTTGAAAGGTGGGCTTATGCAAATAATTTTTGAAAAGTGCTCAGCCAGGAAGAAATTTTGCCTAGCAGAACTTAATCTGATGGTTTGTGTTGGATCTCGGTGGCCCCATCTTTCTAATTTTCAGTATGGCACAAAGAAGGGGTTGAGTGTCAATCTGTTCTCCAAAGCACCTGAAGACAGGACAAGAAGCAATGATTGGAAGCTAATCAAGGAAAAATCCAATCTAGAACTATGGATAAATTTCCTGATAGTTAGAACAATTAACCAATTGTTCTGGAACGGATTGCTTCCAGCAGTTGTGGAGGTTTTTAAGAAGAGTTTGGACATCCATTTGTCTGAAATGGTATAAGGGGTTGGACTAGAAGACTTCCAAGGTCCCTTTCAATATTATTCTGTTATGTTTTCAGCCCAGAACAATTACATCAAAACTCTTTCACTGATACTAAAAGCAACGGCTAGTAGCCACCGTGGTCTTCTCCGCCATCAATTTTCCCACCATTTGAAATTTATTTAATTTGTATCCCAGCTTTATTTATTTTTTAAACTGGTGACCCTCCTCCACCTGTTTAATCTTAAGCTTAATCAGGATTTGGTGAAGAACATTGTCTTTCTCAGATACTTCTGGGTCCTAATCCTTGCAGGAGGAGGAAAAACTTTCTCTTCTCTGCATGAAGCACAAGTTTTGAGACCTTCCTTGAGTTACTTCTTTGCTCTGCTCCTTACTGCTACTGCGCAGGAAAAAAGGCATTTATTTATTTATTTTATTTATTTTAATCCCATTTATATCCCGCCCTTCTCTGAAGACTCAGGGCGGCTGACAATCTAAGCACAAATCAATTGCTTGAAAGATCCAGATGCAGCTATATCAAGTGAACTGATGCCTCAAAAACTAAATGGAAAAAAATATACTGTCTAGATCAGGGCTTTTCAACCAGTGGTACGGGTACTACCTGTGGTACATTGGCACCTGGCAGGTGGTATGTGACCATCCTAGAAAAGTGGTAGCGGGGGAGGGGAATGAGCTGAACCAGTGGCAGCACTGCACAAGCCTGAGCGAGAGACGGCTGGAGCTGCAGGGCTGTCAGGGCTCAGTGGAAGCGCCAGGATCAGTGCCAGGCTCCAGCTGGAGCTCAGCGCTGATCCTGGCACTTCTGCTGAGCCCAGAAGAAGCACCAATCAGCTGGAATGTTGTAGCATTTCCAGGGTCTTGTGATTTACATTCAGATGCTTGGCAACTGATTCATATTTATGATGGTCACAGTGCCCCAGGGTCATGTGAAGTGACCAAAACCTGCTGTAACCACCCAGCAGAGGGAGTGGGGGCAATAAAAACCAAACACCCACCCCACCCCTGCTGCCAATTCTCAACAAAAATGCTCACAACAATGAAAACCTCAGACAAGAGGAAGAGCACCGCCGGGCAGGCAGGCAGGTGTCTTGCTCAGCTTTGGCTTGAGGGGCACTTTTTTCAATGCCATTGTAACTTCAAACAGTCACTAAGCAAACTGTTGTAAGTCGAGGACTACCTGTACTTCATCACTTTTTTCCTTTTTTTTTTTTTGGTCAAGTTTTGGACACCTTGCTAGGCGACTGGTGGTACTCGGATGTTGCCTAAAAGTGGTACAATGGGTGAAAAGGTTGAAAAGCCCTGGTCTAGATCAGGGGTGTCGCGACATATCGTGACTTTTTTGCCATTGCTGGCAATAGGGTGGGCACGGTTTCGCTATAATCCATCTGGCCCGCGGGCCAGCAGTTTAACACCCCTGGTCTAAATACCGTATGCTGTACACACTAGGTACAGACATGCAAAACATTCTGTGCTGGAGGAATCTGATTCTAGAACCTTCATTTTTTTGCCCTCTGAAATGTTAAATTTTCTACTGCCGCCACCAAAATAGGTCAATGCTAGCAATCCTGGTTCGTTTTGTGGTGTTTGTGAAAGTGCACTGTCCAAAACAGAAAAGCATTAATGGTGTTACTAACATTTTCCAGTCTAGAACATTTTCCAGCCCTTCAGCATTTTGATGCTTATCTACACAAGAGGGCTAAGCCCTTCCGTACCCTGGATAGGACCGAAGTTTGGTCAGAATGTAACAACTGAGTCCTTATATTGCTTTCTCTGATTTGGTGCCTTCTGTATATGCTGGGCAACAACTCTAAATGCCGAGCTATAAGAAGTCCAAGAGTTGTAGTCCATCTTATCCAGACAATCTGAACTGTCATCATAAAATCTGCTGTCTTGATGTCTCAGCATGGTCCCCATCAGCAACAAACCCAATAAGTGATGCTGTCATTAATGGGAGACAAGAAAAGTGACTGGTGGATCTCTGATTTTGTCCTCCTTTTAAGCAGCAGCTGCTTGTGAGAGAAACAATCACCAGTTGCTTACCGTAATACAGGGGACTTCAAACCTGGCCCTTTTATCTCTTGTGGACTTCAGTGCCCAGAATTCCTCAGTCAGCGTGCCTGGCTGAGGAATTCTGGGATTTGAAGTCCACAAGTCATAAAAGGGCCAAGTTTTGAAGACCCCTGCTGTAATAGGTAGTGACAAAGTGTTGGTAGGTGCTTTAAAAAATGGATTTAGTCTTTTGGTCAGTTATCCAGTGAACAGGTTGCAGGCATAGAGGTGTATCCTGGCCATGTGTGGCTATTTCTCCACATGGGTTTTAGTACTTTTTTGGAAGAGTGTTAAATACGTCCAAAAAATAGCTGATAGATAGATCTCAGACCCAGAGGAGCCATGAGATAAAAAGATACAGTGCAGGGGCAATGGAAGAATGCCCTCTTGCTTCACTCCTTCTTTTCATCTATGATCCGTCAGGCTCCACGTGGGGTGGACTAGCTAAAGATCAAGCTTCATTCATGACTGCTACACTAAGGCAGGGGTCTGCAACCTTGACAACTTTAAGACTTGTGGACTTCAGCTCCCAGAATTCTGGCTGAGGAACTCTGGGAGCTGAAGTCCACAAGTCTTAAAAGTTGTCCAAGTTGCAGACCCCTGCACTAAGGGACTGACAATGCAGACAGGGAGTTTCTGGGGCCAGCCAGAACAGTGGTGCAGGCCAAATGCTGTAGAACAGGGCTCTTCAAACTTGGCTCTTTTATGACTTGTGGACTTCAACTCCCAGAATTCCTCAGCCAGCGTGCCTGGCTGAGGAATTCTGGGAGTTGAAGTCCACAAGTCATAAAAGGGCCAAGTTTGAAGAGCCCTGCTGTAGAAAGACACAAACGGTGCTATCCCCGCATCAAAAATAGAAATAGTTAAAAAAAAAAAGGATAGCCATGAAAAATGACAGGAGAATCTGTAAAGCACTTACTGGGGACAGATTTCTAGTTTTCTTTCCTATTTGAGAAGGAATGTGGCTCTGACTTGGGGGCAACGAGGAAGAGATGAGCCATCCCTTAAGGAGGGAATGACAGAAAATATTATTCAGTCCAGGAAAAGGAAAAGCATGCAAAAGAAACTCAAAATAGCTCCACCTTGATTTTGATTGGTAGGAGATGGGAGCGTCACAGAGAGAAGATGTCAGGATTCTGTTATTCTATCCTACAGTGATAAAGTGATATTCCTGGAATCTTGGTTATGCTTGCTTCTTGATCTTGCCTATCTTGAAGGGCTGACAACAATTTTGAAAACCTCTTCTGCTCTATATGGTGTAGGTTGTAGGAGATGGCCTTTCAAAGGGTGGTAGTAGTAGTAGTAGTAGTAGTAGTAATAATAATAATAATAATAATAATAATAATAATAATAATAATAATAATAATAATAA
>JAKJMR010017626.1:144487-174832 GCA_024449315.1 Daboia siamensis
CTCCTGGTTTTCGAGGGATGGTGCTGGATTTCTTCCAAATAGCTTTTATAGTGTAATAAAAAGTGAACAGGAGTTTCAAGTCAGGAATGGGGACTGTGGGTTGTGCTCAACACCTGTCATGTTAATCTTTCTTCTTCTGTTTGATTAGGGCAGGTAAACACATCATGCTCCCTTTTCTTAAAATAGTGGTGTGTTCTGAACTTTTTTTTAAAAAAAGTTTAAAGCTGAATACAAATTGCACTTTTCCCCACCTACCTTTTCTTCATTTTTCCCCATCAACAATTCTTGCTTTGCAGTTAGAGCTAAATATGGCAAAGCTGCTAGTTTTCCTTTCTCTCCCATTTCACTGTTTAGAATTTCAAGGGCTTGCCATTCTTTTAGAAAGAAATCTGCTAAACTTGAGCAGTTCCTCTGCAACCAAGAGCCGAGCCCTTTAGAACTTTTGCTTGCCTACACAAGTAATAACAATCCTACCTCAAGGTAGTAGCCATGGTTCTTTTCTCCCCATTTATCAGTCCTCCTGGGTGAAGCAGACAGGAAACATAAGTAGAATAAAAGATTCTACTTAATTGCAGGGCTTTTTTTTTTGTCATAGAACGCCCAGAATGGAGTTCCGGCACCTTTTTTTGGATGGAACCTTGTAGGGTAGGCAAGGCAGGTTGTTTGACGTGTGTAAGTTCCGGCACCTTTTTTTTTTTTTTTTTTTTTACAAAAAAAGCACTGCTTAATTGTAAGGGTACATTAACAGAATCTTGCAAAGAACATGATTATGCCACAAAAGACACAAACTTCCTATCTCCACCTTCAACTACTTGTTCCGTTAGGTGGGTCCTTCCTAAGTTTCTTCCTCTGACCATTATGGTTCCCTATATAAGCTCCTTTTCCTCTTTACCTAATTGTGCTGAGGGTGTGTTAGCAACTCACACTTAAAAGGTAAAGGTAAAGTTTCCCCTGCACATGCGTGCTGGTCGTTTCCAACTCTAGGGGCCGGTACTCATCTCCGTTTCAAAGCCAAAGAGCCAGCGCTTGTCTGAGGACGTCTCCTTGGTCATGTGGCCAGCATGACTACACGCCAAAGGTGCACGGAACGCTGTTACCTTCCCACCGGAGTGGTCCCTATTTTTCTACTTGCATTTTTACGTGCTTTTGAACTGCTAGGTTGGCAGAAGCTGGGAGGAGTAACAGGTGCTCACTCTGTTACGCGGCACTCGGGATTCGATCTGCCAAACTGCCGACCTTCTGATCGACAAGCTCAGCGTCCTAAACCACTGAGCCACCACATCCCTTTGGCTAATAGCAAATAAACAGAACTGATCGATTGAGTGAGCCAAGGATATGACTGCATGAATCATGTGATTTATAGCAATGAAAGAAGACTCTTGTCATTTAAGGCAAATTATTAACACATTTTCCTTCAGAAGGCACAGTAAATTGCAAGAAAAATAGTTGGCTTTCTTTGCTTCTCGGAGCCACTTGGGGGAGCCAGACAGTAATTTTGCAGCTGGACAATGAAAAGGCAATAGGAAAATAAATAAGAGTGCGAATATTTTGTACAGCACTTGCTTAAAGAATGTACTTATTATGTTCTAGATATTAAAACATATGTATTGCTGCAGTTTTCAAGCTCTTGGATCTTACATTCTCCTAGTATTGCACTGGAGGATTAAATATGAAAATGGCTGGGGAATTCAGGGAGATGAAGTCCACACATTGTTCTATGTAGATCACTAGGAACCCAATAGAGGTTCAGATTTCCCAAGTAGCCTAAGTAACACTTATCAAACATTTAAGTAAATTTTGCAGAACCACCCATATTAAACATAATAGTTCTGTGCAGCAGACAAAACAACAAAAATAACATCAAAATAAAACTCAATAAAAACTTATGGCATTGTTTTTTATTGAGTTTTCTCCCACACACACACACACCATCTTGGTGGGATCTAGCCTCATCCTACACCAAAGCTTATGGGAAGAACCACCTCTTCAAGGCCTGTCATAAGATAAATCTGCTGGATTCTGCTGAAGACTCCAGGAAACTGAGAAAAAAAAACCTGAATAAACATGCTACAGATAATAATATTTAAGGGAAGGGACTTGTAGTGTGTTTCTCATCTATTTGCTAGGAAGTTTTATCTCCCCATTGATTTCCTGTTAAATAAGCATGAAGAAATCAAAGACATTTAACAGAAGAGAATAACAAAATAAGAGAGTTGGATGGGACCTTGGAGGTCTTCTAGTCCAACCCCCTGCTCAGGCAGGAAATTCTATGCCAGAAGTCCACAACCCCCAGTACCAGGCCACGGCATGCCAGAACCAGTCCATACAAACAAGCAAAGCCCCATCCATAGGATGCAGGCAGCACACAAAACCATGCACTCTCTGGTCCGTGGAAAAACCTTGGAACTGGTCCCTGGTGCCCAAAACCATCTATGCCATTTCAGGCAAATTGTTGCCTAATCTCTTCCTAAAAACTTCCAGTGTTAGAGCACCCAGAACCTCTGGAGGCAAGTTATTCCACTGATTAATTGTTAATTGTTCTAACTGTCAGTGTCAGAATCCATTTATATCACATTCATAAATGTATGTTTAAAACATTATCTCCCCCCCCCCATATGGATTCTGCCATCTCCTGAGGAAGGAGGAGCGCATGTGGATTCAGCCTGCCTTAGGTTATTTCAAAGACCAAGGGAAACCTTTTGAACTGGGGGAACAAAAGGGAGGGTTAGAGAAGAAGACATCTGGCCTGTGTCTCCATTTGAATCTGTAGAGGAAGAAGGCAATAACCATGAAGATTTGAAGTTCCCTTTTTTCACACAAAAGGGATGACACGAAGTAAAATGATGGGGGGCTGACCGAATGGGGTTAAGGGAAGGGGGGTTGAACCGAAAACTCTTTATAAAGTTTCAATTTGTTAAACAATACCAAGTCCTGTCTTGTATTTCCACAACCAAGCATGTCCTAGTAAAAATTCCTTTTGGATAGAACTGACTCCAAGAGTTTTTGTTTTCCTAAGACGTGGATTGGGGTGGGTCCTGACAGTCAGGGAATTTCTCCTTAGTTCTAGGTTGCTTCTTTCCTTGATCAGTTTCCATCCGTTGCTTCTTGTCCTGCCTTCAGGTGCTTTGGAAAATGACTTGACTCTCTCTTCTTTATGACAACCCCTTAGATACTGGAACACTGTTATCATTTCACCCCCTAGTCCTTCTTTTCACTAAAAAGATTTGTGCAGTGTGATTTGAAATATCTATAAACCATTCCCTTTCAGCTCTGTCTTACTCCCTAGTCTTACTCATCAGGTCGCTCACTGGAAAATCAAGAATATTGACATTTTCCCCATTGGATGAGGTAAAAACAACTACAGAAATGTCAAGAGATGGCTTATTATACAACACTTGTTTGTTAACAAATTCCTTTTGCCTTGTCTTTTCACAGCAATGCAGTGTTGCTGATGACAGATGTCTCTTCACAGTCAAAAGTGATGACAATGCCAGAGATTAGAGATGCTTGCTTGGTTTAGCCTTTATTTGATTTAGGGATGGTTTGAGATAGGTTAATAATTTAATCGACAACCTTAACCTTAAACATCTTGTGTGTGTCACGTGGTGTATATATGACATGCACAAACAAGGAAAGATAATAGTAGTCTTCAATTTTACCTCTGTTTCTCACGAGCGCGGAAGCAGAACTTCAACGCAAATTTATCGATTGATAAGTGATATTCTGCTGTGGTTTTCCCATAAATTTTACCCATAGATTTCCCTGCATACTGGAGAATTTTAGGAGATGAAGTATTCATACATGAAGTGTCCATAATTGGAGAATACTAGACTATGTGAATGTTTCCACAGATCCTGCCGGGGCAATCTCCTATCCTAGAGTAAGTTGGAGAACCATTGACATCCACAGCAATTTCACATGAAAATCCATCGTAAACCAAAGAGCATTTTATCTTTACATGAATGAATTCTATGCATCTTCCGAAATGGACACCTTAACTCATGATTAGTTTATGTGGATGGAAAGACATTTCACCAACATCTCATTGTTTGCATGAGGGGAAAAAAGTGATCCCCAAATACTTAGCAGAAACCATAGTGTAATAGGCAGAAGGAATAACCTTGAAGAACAATAGTCACATAAACAGAGTCTCAGTCTGGGCTAGAACAGTAACCCTAGTAAGTGTCCCAGACAATATATTCCTTGGTTCTCTCAAGGAGAGATGGTGGAAGCACATTCAGACTTAATGTTAATGGAGATTCTCAGTCATCCAGGTCATGGTTGTCCCACAGGTGCTTTTTCAAGAGGCAACTGGCCTTTCTTTGTTTTTCTTTGAAGACCTTTTGCTTCTCGTCCAAAAAGCTTCTTCAGTTCTTCTTGGATGGCAAGTGAAAGGTCTTCAAAGAAAAACAAAGATAGTCCAGTTGTCTCTTGAAAAAGCACCTGTGGGCTACATTCAGACCTATAAGGTTATAGTAACAGAATCTTAGAGAAGCACTAGCATGTATGATTCTGGTTTCCTAGTCTAGTCTACCTTGAAGGGCTGACAGAAGCTGGTAACAGTGGTTCTTCGTCCTCCAACACTGTGGAGGATATGGTTCATTCTATCAAAAATGCAATTCAAAAAGAAGGAAGGGATGATATACAGTAGTCCTCGACTTATGACCACAATTGAGCCCAGCTTTTCCATTGCTAAGCAGGGCAGGGGTTAAATGAGTTGTGCCATGTTTTACAACCTTTTTTTGCCACAGTTGTTAAGTGAATCACTGCAGTTGTTAAGTGAATCATATGGTTGTTAAGCGAATGGCTTGCCTCATTGACTTTGTTTGTCAGAAGCCTGCTGGGAAGTTTGCAAAGGCTGATCACATGATCCCAGGAGAGTGCAATTGCTATAAATCCATGCCAATTGCCAAGCAACCGAATTTTGATCACGTGACCTTAGGGATGCCGCAATGATCATAAGTGTGAAAACCGATCATGAATCGCTTTTTTCAGTACTGTTGTAGCTTTGAATGGTCACTAAATGAATGGTTGTTTAAGTAGAGGACTACCTGTATTGGAAGACTCACTTTTGCATACATTACCTTACTGTATCTTCCCTATAGACCACTAAGGTTCCCTAACCCGCTATGATTCCTTTGTATTGTCCTTCGGGAATAGGGCGGTATAGAAATCTAATTAAATAAATAAATAAATAAATAAATATTGCTTTTCTTGGCAATATTTAACCTGAACTAAGTTGATGTTTCTATGGACTGACTTTGTATGGTCAAGTATAATGAAATATGGTACTCACTTATACAAAATACAGCTGGTTAAAAAAGAATGATCGTTATTTAAGTGCATTACAAATACATATAAATGTGCCTGAATAATATTCGTATGTATTTTTGGCATAATAACTATTTAATGCTTTGTTCTTTTTATTTTTATATTATTTTAAAAGCAATACAAACAAATACTTTAAAAAAAAAAGAAAAAGTTTGAATACTCTCATTCTCAGAGTTGTCACATTTCCCAGTTCTGATTCTTTATTGCTATATCTTCTCTCTCTTTGCATACCGGAATAAATACCATGTCTGGCTCTAATAACTTAGCAGATCCTATCGCCTTTCTTTCTTTCATCTAATATACTGTTAAATTAAGCATTCAGGCTTTGTACTGAAGCATCAACATAGAATTTCTTAATCAGTAACAGGTACTTTAATAAAGATAGACACCATTTTCCAGAAGTGCTGTAATTTAGGCTGACAGGTAAAAGATGTTGCACAGCTATGATGTAATGCAATTTAGAGTCCCTCGGAAATTAGTAATTTGAGATTCGTCTTTCGGTTTTGGTGGGAGCGCCCTGTCGTGTGAAATCTTTTCAATTTCACAGCCTATGATAAATATCTTATGACTTCTGGCTAGGTGGAGCCCCCACTTAAATTTATCATAGTGGCTAATGCAACACCTCTTTTGTAAACAAAGACATTTTTGTTTAACTTTTGTACTCACCTCTCCCAGTGTGCAAAAACAGAGAGAAAAAATATAAGAATAGGATGGGATTCACCTGCATTTATGGCGATGAAGGGCAGGCATTAATTCATCATTGTACAATTAACTGATTTTTAATCTGCTTAATAGCAGGAATGTTTTTTGGGGGGGCGGGGGAGATCAGAGAGAATTGCAATGTTACCGTGACATCTCATTCCGTTCTTTCAAAAGCTCCATTAACAGATGGAATCACACAGTTGTTAAAAAAATAAATAAATCCTAAAACATCAGAGATGTAGACCGCTATCTAATAAAGAGGAACCCCATGCTTTTTCTGGATAAAAAGCCTCATTTTGTTAGGAAATTACTGGTTTTCCCCCTAGCCTTCAGACTTCATCTCTCTGCACTTTAAATCCATTATTCTGGGCTTTCCACTGTGGAATGACAATGAACAGATCCGAATTCATTCTGTCTTTTCTAAAAGACAACGAACAAGGCAAAAATAGTCTCTAGACACTAACATCCCTTTTTTAAATTTTGAGTCAGCTTTTGATTCCTGATGATTGCCTGGATTAATCCCTGCATTTTTTTTTAAGCAAGATTTCTTAGAAGTGGTTTCTCCTTACCTCCTCTTTAGAGCTGAGAGAGAGTGACTGGCCCAGGGTCATCTGGCTGGGTTGTGCCCAAGGTGGGACAAGAAGTCACAATCTCCTAGTTTGTAGTCTGGTGCCTTACTGACCACATCAAACTGGTTCTCTTTTAATAATACGTCTCCCTCGAGTTTCTGGTGATTATAAGGGATGTAGGTAATTTTCAGGGACGCGGTGGCTCAGTGGGTTAGGACACTGAGCTTGTCGATCAGAAGGTCGGCAGTTTGGTGGGTCGAATCCCGAGTGCCGTGTAGCAGAGTGAGCGCCTGTTACTCCTCCCAGCTTCTGCCAACCTAGCAGTTCGAAAGCACGTAAAAATGCAAGTAGAAAAATAGGGACCACTACGGTGGGAAGGTAACAGCGTTCCGTGCACCTTTGGCATGTAGTCATGCCGGCCACATGACCACGGAGACGTCCTCAGACAAGCGCTGGCTCTTCGGCTTTGAAACGGAGATAAGCACCGGCCCCTAGAGTCAAAAACGACTAGCACACATGTGCGGGGGAACCTTTACCTTTACCTTTTTAGGTAATTTTCTTGGCATAATGCAAAAGTGGTTTGTCTTTGCCTCCTTGCTAAGACTGAGAGATATGACTGATCCAAGGTGATCTTGTTGGCCTCGTGCTTCAGACGGGACTAGAATTCAGTTTCCTGATTTCTAGCCTGATGCCTTAACTCAGGGCTCTCCAAACATGGCAAGTTGAAGACTTGTGGACTTCAACTCCCACAATTCCTCAGCTGGCTGAGGAATTCTGGGAGCTGACATCCATACGTCTTCAGCTGATGCTGAACTTAATTACGGCAGCAAGACTTTTAATAGGGCAATATTGGAAGAAGGAAGAACTGCCGACTATAGAAGAATGGACTCTAAAGGTTTCCAACCTGGCGGAAATGACGAAGATTTCAGCGTATCTGAAAGACCATTCGCAACAACGATATATTGTGGAGTGGAAAAAATGGATTGATTACATCCAGAATAAATATGGGACTAAAAAGTTCCATTTAGCATTTGAATAAGTATTGATGGGATATTTATATTGCTTGTAGTCATTTTATAAGAGCTAAAGTGCGGTAGACCTAATAGTTTATTGTTATTAGCATATGGTAGTTTATGATTGTTTTTTACTTTTATACCTTGTATTTAGCTCTGGGAAGTCGGGGAGGGGGGAGGGGGGAAGGGGGGATGGGAGGGTGGGGTTGGGTTGGGAAGGGAGGGAGGGAGGGGGTGGGGAGGGGATGTTTTGTTAAAGATAAAATGTATTGAAAAACTTTTCAATAAAAAAAAAAGTTGCCAAGTTTGGAGGACCTCTGCCTTAACCAGTACATCAAAGTGGCTCTTTGATACTAAACACCAGTGTCAGTAACAATATTGGTGACACATTAGACATTAAAATTCTGCCCCTTTATTTTGTTTTGGGAGCTGGGTAGCTTTGGGGAGCCAGACCTGATGCTTAAAATTTCTTGGAGTAGAAGCTAAAGGAAAGAAGGAGGCTTTTATCTAATGTCTGTTTGTTTGTTTACAGTTTTTATAAACATATTACAGGCTGGTAGGTTGTAACATGCTCCGATTAGAAAAGCAGAAATAGAAATAAATAAAAATCATTTGATTATTGGGGAAGGAATCTAGCTACGATGAAAAAGGTTTTGCTAAATAAATAGTATTTATTTATGGTCTGTGGGAATATCATTCTATTGCTACTTCCAAATCAGTTCAGAAAAGTAAAAACCAGTAAACCACGTCTAATTTGCTCAGGCTTCAGCTTAGTATGATGTGTGAATCCAGTCCTTGTGATCAGTTCCACTAACCACGGTTAAAATAAAACATAGTTTGGAGCAGTGCATAATCAGAAGCATTTTTGGAGCCAGTCTTTTCATGATGATGATGTTATTCATTCATTTAGTCACGTCTGACTTTTGGCAATTCTGTAGGCCAGGTCTCTCCATATCTTCTGATCTAGTTCTTTGACTTGTTCCATGCTCTGGCTGGTGTCAGCTTTGATGGTGTTCAGCCACCATGTTCTTTTGCAGCCTGGTTTTCTTTTATTGCTAACTCTTTCAAACATAATTGCTTTCTCCACTGAATTCCCCCGCATGACATGGCCAAAGTAAGTGAGATGCAGTTCTGTGATTTGGCCTTCCAGTGACATATCTGGTGTTACGCTTGTTAGTCACCTTTGCTATCCAAGTCTTCCCTTATTATATTTTTAATGTTTGAAGAAGGGAAGCTTCCAGCTGAACCAACCTGAGGAAGCCTGCTGTTTGCACAAGAAGCAGGTTAAACTTGTAGTGAGGTGTTCTTGGATCTGGCTAACCCTTCACTATGAAGCAGGGCTGTCTCAAATGCACATATATATTAAGGAGAGAACAGATGTAAAAGACAAGGCCAGAAAGACAACCCTTCACAAGGAAGATGGAGTCATCAGGAAACAGCCCCCAACCCCACAGGTAAATCTGAGAATTATTCAGTGATTCCTTAGTTATTCTAACTTCTTCATAGCTGTGTGCAGCTAATGATAATTACAGCCCACTGGGTAATTATTTAGGACTAAGCTTCATCAAATAGAGATAAACTTGCTTTCAAGTAGGCAGGTGATGAATCTGGAGGTCTTTTAACCAAATAATGTGCTTGATTTGTTTTGGGATGTGGGAATTCAACTGTTGTGTCTTTTATTATTATAAAACTTTTATTCATAAAACATGAAACTTAGTCAACTGAACACTTAAATTGACTGGCACTAATGGTTGACACGGGATAGGTATCAGTCAGATATTGTTGTTGTTGCTGTTGTTATTGTTGTTGTTGTTGTTATTATTATTATTATCAGAATTCAATAGTAATCATTCAACAAAAACATGTTGTCTGAGTATCTTATTCACTAATAAACATTAAATTCCTAATCCGTAAATCTTTTCTCTAACCAAATAGGTCCGAACTTTGAAAATATTCTGTTTCTTCTTTTTCTTTCAACCTTTAAGTAAGTCTGTCCATTTCCGCACAGTGTAGTATTTTTTATTATTATTACTTCTTCTTTTGGTGGTATTTCTTCCAGTATTGTGCAAATATAATTCTTGCCACTGTTATCACATGTAGAATCAAATACGCACTTTGCTTATCTCTTTGCTTTTCTGGCATTATACCTAGTAAAAAAATTTTCTTAACATTTGTTTCTCTAACATTTTTTTTAACCAAGTATGGATTGTTGTCTAATATCTGCTTGCTTTAACACATGTCCACCACATATGATAATAAGTACCTGTTTGTGTTTACGTTTCCAACATTTCTCTGACATATTTTTAATAATGCTGCATTTCTAATGTAGTGGTTTTGGAAGAATTTATGTATTTTATTTTTCCCATACAATAAAAAAGGATGCCAACAAAGTTGCAGGTCATGTCCCTCCAAGAATACCAATCTTTTATTTCTAGGAGTTATCCATTCTTTTATCCATGTTAAAATTGATGCTTCATAATATAAAACCCAATCTGGCAAGCTAAAACCTCCATTTCCCTTTGGCTTCTTGTAACATTTTCAATTTAATTCTAGCTTTCTTTCCTTGTCAGATAACTAGAAAGTTTAAATCTCTTTACAATGCCTTGGTAAGGCCACACTTGGAATACTGCATCCAGTTTTGGTCACCACGATTTAAAAAGATGTTGAGACTCTGGAAAGAGTATAGAGAAGAGCAACAAAGATGATTAGGGAACTGGAGGCTAAAACATATAAGGAACGGTTGCTGGAACTGGGTATGTCTAAGAGAAGGGTGAGGGGTGACATGATAGCAGTGTTCCAATATCTCAGGGGCTCCACAAAGAAGAGAGAGTAAAGTCATTCTCTAAAGCACCTGAAGGCAGGACAAGAAGCAACGGATGGAAACTAATCAAGGAGAGAAGCAACCTAGAACTAAGGAGAAAATTCCTGACAGAATTAACCAGTGGAACAACCTGCCTCCAGAAGTGGTGAATGCTCCAACACTGGAAGTTTTTAAGAAGAGACTGGACAGCCATTTGTCTGAAATGGTATAGGGTTTCCTGCCTGAGCAGGGGGTTGAACTAGATGACCTCCAAGTTCCCTTCCAACTTTGTTGTTGTTGTTGTTATCTTCAAAGAATTTTTTCTCCAGTTTTATGGGTATCATTTGAAACAAAAATAGTATTTTTGGTAATATATTCATTTTCACCATAGCAATTCTTCCTAACATCGACAGTTGCAGATTCTTCCATTTTTCCAAATCAAGCTTTATTTGATTTAACAATTTAATGTAGTTATCTTCTTTTATTGTTGAATATCTTGCTGTCAAATATATTCCCAAGTATTTGACATTTTTGACTATTTGAAATTCTATTTTTTCTAATAATTGCTTTTCTTGTTTATCTGTAAGATTTTTAACTATCATTTTAGTTTTTTTTCTCTATTTATCTTTAATCCTGCTATCTCTCCAAATTCCAACAGTCTAGGAATCGTCTCTAAAGGTTCCTCTAGAATGAATACCAAATCATCTACAACTTTGTAAGTTTCACCTTTTATTTTCAAATGTTTAATTTCTGGATCTTGCCTAATGTTTCTAACTTCCAAAGTTAAGATAAATAGGGATAATGGACATCCTTTTCTTGTGCCTTTTCATATATCAAAATTCTCTGTGTAATCCCCATTTATAATCACTTTTGCTGTTTGTTTCTGATATATTGTCTGAATCGTATTTATAAAGTTTTGACCAAAGTCCATTGTTTTTAGTTGTTGAATCATAAATTGCCAAGAAACATTATCAAATGCCTTTGGGGCATCTAAAAATCCTAAGGCCAGTTGTTTCCTTGGATGGAGTTCATAATATTCCAATATATCTAGTATTACCCTCAAATTATTTTTTATTTGTCTCTTTGGCAAAAATCCGTTTTGATCTGGGTGTATAAATTCAGTCAAAAATCTTTTCAGTCTCTCAGCTATTATTGAAGTGAAGATTTTGTAGTCCACATTCAGTAGTGATATCGGTCTACAGTTTTTATCTAGATCAAATCTGAGTCCTCTTTTGGTATCAAAGTAACATTTGCTTCTGTCCATGTATTTGGGAGTTTTGCCTCCAATAAAGGTTCGTTATGTATATTTTTCAATGGTAAACTTAATGTATCTTGCAAACATTTATAAAACATTTATAAAATCATTGTTATTTTTTTCATTTAACATAGTCTTGAAGTTTTCTGGAATTTTTGGTCAATTATTTTCTTCCATATATTGAGATTTTTTTCCCATGGAGTTTCTTCCTTAACCTATAGTTTCTCATAGTATTCTTTAATTATCTTTTTTATTGCTTCATTTTTAAATTGTAAACAGCCTTTTTCATCTCCTAAATTGTTTATCAATTTTTTTCTCCTCCTGTTTTTTAAGTTTATAAGCTAACCATCTTCCTGGTTTGTTTGCATTTTCAAAAAAAGTTTTGCTTTGCCAATTTGTCTGATTCTATTAAATTTAATTTATGTTTTATTATTTCCATTTGTCTTTTCAATATTTTCTTTTGTGCGTTTATTTGTAGTTCAAGTTCTAATTTTTTAAATTCTTCTCTTAACAACTGACATTGTTGTTTCTTTTCTTTATTTTTTTTTTCACCATGTATGTTACTGCTATGCTTAGAAAATATGTTTTGGCTGTATCCCATACATTTTGTTATGTTGTATCTTCTTTTTTTATTTTCTTTGAAGAAACATTCCATTTCTTTTGTTGCTAAGTCTATAAATTCTTCCTCTTTTAATATAAATCGATTCAAAGTGCATCTTAATATTTTCTGCATGCCTTTCCTCACCATTTTTAAAGGATTAAAGTACCCAATTCTATTTCAATTTCCTGCATATTAACCCTTAATTCAGGCACCATCCAAATCATATCAGTTCTGGACCAAGATTTATGACTATTAAAATAAAATGTATGTTGTGATTTTCCTGGGTTCGTTTCTCTCCAAATATCTTGCACACCAATTTCCTCCGATCATATTAAAAAAAAATCTTAGGTAATCTTTTTCTTCCTTGTTTCCCTGATTTACTGCTTTTATAATCTAATGTCCCATCTACTATTGCATTGAAATCCCCAATTAAGCATATTCCATTTCTACTAATTTTCTGTGAAGGTTTTGATAAAATTCTTCTTGTTTGTTATTTGGTGCATGTACTGCTACCAAAAGTATCTGTTTTTGATTTAAAAATATGTCTACCATTAGTATTCTTCCTTCTTCATCTGCATAAATCATTTTGGAATCTTTTGCCTCTTTAACATATAGAACTACTACTGTACTCTTTTTTTTGTTGAGCTGATGTGTAATAAAGTTTTCCAAGTTTTGGATTTTCCAAAAATTTATGATTTTTTTTATGTGTGCCTCTTGCAAACAAATTATATCAATGTTTAATTTCTGTAGTTGTTCGAAAATTCTTTTTCTTTTTGCTGGGGAATTCAATCCATTTGTATTCACTAAAAAAAAAACTGTTTTCCTTCTCAATTTTGATTTACTTATATTTAGCTCTTGTTGATCTCGTAATCTTCTGCTCTCTTACTGTTCCCTCATCTTCTTGATTCATCTTTTCTTTTTCTTCTTCCACTTGTGTAATTGTTTCCTCTATTGTTTGTTCTGTCTGTTTCTGGCTGTTTCCGATCCTCTTGTTGATATTGTATTCTTTCTCCCAGAAATGCTCTATAACTTTCATCAAAATCCTCTGCCTTCCACACTGAATCCAGTCGATATCTTGTATTATTTCAATTGACTAAAATCCCTTCTGGCATCAGCCGTCTAAAATTTACTCCTTTTGCAAGCAAGTTTGCAGTCAAGAAATGATATTGTCTTCCAGTATCCCTTATTCTCTTGGGAATCTGTTTCAGCACTACTATTTCTTTATCTTTATGTTGTAATGGATCATCTCTAACTCTTCTTAATATCTCATCTCTTGTTGTTTTCTTCATAAATCTTACATGGACTTCTCTGGGCAATTTGTGTTTCCACGCGTAACTTGAATTCATCCACTTCTTGCTGAATCTCCAATCTTTCAATTTTTAGGGCCTGTGCTAATAGATTAATAATCACTTCTGCTATATATTCCTCTTTATCTTCTGGTATGTTCTGCAATCTCAAATAGTGTACAGCTTTCTCCATTTCCAAAGCAGCAACCTCTTCTTGATCTGCTTGTTTTGATCTGCTTGTTCTAATCTGTCATTAGTGCTTCAATTTCCCCCCCAGCATCTTCTGATTGATCTTCCACCTTCTGAATTCTTTGTTCATTTTAAAGAATCATTTATTGATGAACCTCACATTGTGTCTTTATGTCAAGCCTTTGTTCGTTTAGTTTATCAAAATTGGTTTTTGTTTCTTGATGATTTTTCTGCATCATTTCTTGCATTAGTTGTAAAGTCGTGTGCATCTCTTTTTGGAGATTGTTTGCCTTCTCTCGTTATAACATTGCTTCAATAGATCCCTGATTTGCTGGACTAGATGTTCCAGAAGAGGGTGCAGAAGCAGGGTTTTTTTTTTTTTTTGTAATTTTAGTGAGGTTTGGTGCATTCATTGTTCAATCAGGCAAATTTTGTAAATCCACAAGGAGAAGAGAAAAAAAAGGGGGGGGGGAAAGAAACAAGCCAATTGCTTTAGGCTATAATCCAATTTTAGGGAAAAAAAATCCCACTACTTTAGGCTATAATCCAACTTTAAAAAGGAGCCAACTGCTTTAGGCTGTAATCCAAGTTTAAAAAGAGCCAACTGATTTAGGCTGCAATCCAAGTTTTAAAAAGGGTCAATTGCTTTAAGCTATAATCCAGCAAAAAAAAAAAAAACTGCTTAAGTCTAATTCAGATATTTCTGTCAGTTCAAAGATATTTTAAAAAAGAACAACACCCTGTCTCTAAATAGTTTCTATAATATTTATGTCTAGAGTTAAAAGTTGTAGTTAAAAAAATATTTGTTTTTTTCTTTTGTAGAGTAACAGAATGTTCTTTGTTTAGCACAAGTGTTATTTCAAGGTCATCACTCTTCTAATTCTTTCTGTATTCTTGTAGTATCTTCCTTCACCACTAGATGTCCTCATTAATTGTAGTGTCTCTATCCAGTAATAAAACTTTTATTTAAAATGCTCTTTCACAACAAAGTAAAAAAAATCTTCCCAAATCAAAAAAGATAACCAACAAAAGATTATCATTTTTTTTTCAATCGGTCTCAAATCTTTTCTGCATGTTTTTTATATTCCTTAATTTTGTTCCCCCGTTTCATATTTCTCGCCGCTTTTAACTCTCTTCTTCCCAAGTCTTCCTGGGGTTTTCACTGTTAAAAATTATCTCATTCAGGGATTTATATTTTAAAAGTCCAAAGGGAAGAGAAATAAAGAACAATCTTACCCAGATCAAACACGTTGCTGACAGTCAGCTGTTCGGCGGTGCTGCCGCAGCTCTTCATTTCTTCTATGGCTTGAACTGTCTGTGTATTTGCTGGCAGCCTTTCTCCCACCTGTTTAAAGAGTTTCCTCAGTCCGTTTGGGCCAACCGCCGTTGGCTTCAAAATCCCAAGGTTTCCCTTCTTCCTCATTGCCTCTGCAGGGCAACTTTCCAACCTCTCTGGGTCTCCAGACGAAGCGAAATCAAACTAGGAAACCGGAGCTCCGATTTCTTTCATCCATGTCACCATGACACCCGGGGTGAACTCCTATTGTGCCTTTTAAGTGATGATTTATCACTAGCATTTTGGTGAACCAGTAATTGAAATTTACTTAATAAACTATGGTTTTAAAAAATAATAGTTAACATGTGAATACAATCTTACTACTTTATGGATTTAATAATCTATTTTCTCAAATAACTCATTCCAGTTATTTGCTTAATTTTTGAGCTGCCCAATAAGACTGGGTTGATTCAACCTTATATAGGGGTTGGACTTATTTTTATATATACAGTATATGCAGGAATATATTCTGAATTAGTAAATATCTGAACTTTTCAATTTACCTGACTGAGTTACTTGAAAAACAATCTCTACATCTTGCTAACATTTACTAAATCTTCAGAATATATTTTTTTTCCCTTAAACGATGTTGATTTTAAACATGTAAATTAGCTATCTAAATATGAATATACATGCTCTTGGTCATAAGGAATCTTTTCCTTTTCAAGTGACTAAGAAATTGTGACTTTTACTGTATTCAAACTTCAACTTCCTGGAATAATTGGTGGAAATACAAATTAAATAAGACTGTTCTACTCAATGCAGGTTTCAGGATTTTGATCTGTAGAATGTTTTTTTAGATGAAGGAGGACAGTGAGAAAAACATCTGGTTTGTTCAACAATAAGCTTTGTTCTAATGTAACTAATTTTCCGCATAATGACATGCTTTTGCATTCAACAGTTACCTCTTGGACTACCATTTTGCTTCCTTTTGGAAACATCCTTAATCCCCAAATGACCACAGATAGTCCTCAACTTACAACCTTTAATTTAGTGACCGTTCAAAGTTACGACAGCACTGAGAAAACCTTCTGCATCATTCTGACTAGCAAAGTCAGGGAGGAAGTATAATTCATTTAACAACCATGTCACTAATTTAACAATTGCATAATGACATGCTTTTGCATTCAACAGTTAATTCTTGGACTACCATTTTGCTTCCTTTTGGAAACATCCTTAATCCCCAAATGACCACAGATAGTCCTCAACTTACAACCTTTAATGTAGTGACCGTTCAAAGTTACAACAGCACTGAAAAAAGTGACATGACCATTTTTTCACACTTACGACTGATGCAGCATTCCCCACAGTCACATGGTCCAAATTGGGACGCTTAGCAAATAGCATGTATTTATGGCAGTTGAAGTGTCCCGGGGTCATGCGATAACCTTCTGCATCATTCTGACTAGCAAAGTCAGGGAGGAAGTATAATTCATTTAACAACCATGTCACTAATTTAACAATTGCAGTGATTCACTTAACAAAGGGGGAGGAAAGGTCATAAAACGGGGCAAAACTCACTTAACAACTGTCTTGCTTAGCAATGGAAATTTCGGGCTTAATTGTGGTCATAAGTTGAGGACTACCTGTAATGAATTCACTAGGCTAAGTATTGTCTACATACTCTGAATTTATGAGCTCTAGGAACTTTTAAAAATAAATGCTGCCATTTTCTAAAAGCAGTATTTAACATTACTAAAATTAAAGAAACACACTTTCCAAGACACAGCTATATATTTATCTGCTTGATTTATTTTTCTTTTTATAGTCAGCAAAACCATACGGTAATCCTGAAGTATATAGGTGATGGAATGGATGCAATATTTTTCAGTCACAGCAACTTTAAGATGTATGGACTTCAATTCCACAGTTCCCCAGCTCTCACTGAGATTAAAAAAAACACCAGAATAGAGAATTTATCTAAAAGGCACATGCATTGTTTGGGACTACTGCTAGAAATCCACAATCGACTGTTTTTTTCCAGTTGGAGAGAGTCAGATTTTTCTTTGCAACATAATGAAGCATTTGGAAGAAGTTTTATTCATATTAAACCTTGCTTCCAGTACACAGTTGAAAGCAATAATGCAAGATACAACCAGAATAATGAAAACGATTCCGATCGGAATATAGTCATTAAAAGCAGCTTAAAAAATACCTAGAGATTGCAAATTCTCTTTACAATAAGCTTTTGCAGATATCCCAGCAATATTAATCCATTACTCTTTGCTTGACTTTTGATTAAATTGAGCAAGATATTGAACAAACACTGGGTCTGAGGTATTTGAGCGTTTTCCTCAGAAAAATTAAGAGAGGTGTGGGAAAGTGTTTCAAACTCGTTCTCCCAAGCCTTGGAGTAGGGTGTTGTGGGCACCTGTGTATGCTTAAGGTTTATCCTTTTTTCTCCTTATGTATGTACACGACCTGTTCTTCTATTCTATTATTTCTTCCTTTTTAAAGTCTAAGTTGCCAAGTGGGATGGTGCCTAAATTATATAAATTAAAGTAAATAAATAAATAGAAGCGGAGAGAGTGATTCCTGCTTCTGTGCTAATTCTGTTTCAGCTTCTCTATTTTTAATCATCAGGAAATGCTCTTCATATTTTTACAACATTAGGAACAACTGCTCAGCCACCAGCTGTTCTAGTGCTTGGGAACTGAGATGTTTGGATGGATGCGTGTGTTCTAACTGTTTTGCACAGACGTGCCATTTGTTCTGCAAATGTGCTTTCAGTTGCCTCAAAAGCAAAATGCTCAGCTGGGTAGCTCTCAATATATTTGGGAATCAGAACTTTCTATCAGCAAGATGCTGGTTTTGTCCCCTGTGGTTTTCGCTGACATGTTAATGATACATCATGGAGGGCAACTCCACATGGATTCTGTCATACCATTGAGGGGGTTCTATGATTTTAAAAAAAATGCATAAGGATTAACTGGAAAACATTCCTTAAACTCATGCTGTGAGCCCACAGGAAGAGTGAATGTAACTAAAACTTGCTTGCCAGTTCCTGATTCAAAAGAGGTCAAGATTAAACTGCATCGGATAAATGCACAGGTATTGAACAAGTGGTACCTGGCTCAATGGTAGTAACTGTGAGAGGGTTCTTGGGAGTCCTAGTGGACAATCATTTAAATATGAGCCAGCAGTGTGCTGCAGCTGCCAAAAAAAAAAAAAGCCAACACTCTTGGCTGCATTAAAAGAGGGTAGAATCAAGATTGTACCAGTTTATAATGCCTTGTTAAGGCCATATTTGGAATATTGCATTCTGTTTTGGTCGCCATGGTACAAAAAAGACGTTGAGACTTTAAAAAGACTGCAGATACAGTAGATGATTTTGTATCTATCTATAAATCCTTCCATTCCCTACCATCCTGTCAAAGGATGGATGAGAAGCGAAATGTCTTCAAAGTAAAACAAGAAAGTCCAGTTACCTTCGGGGCAAGAAACACTGTTGTGATCAAATAAATAGAAAAAGGTGGTAGTGAAAAAAAAAAAAAAAAAAAACTGCTGTTGGGTTCATATATCACACTAAAGTATCTTTTCTCAAATTCTTCCAGGTGTGAGTTCTGGGAATTGAAGTCCATCTGTCTGGAAATTGCCCAGGTTGAGAAGCATGGCACTAATCCACAACCAACACTTTGGATTAGCCAGTATTGTGTAGAGAGTAATGCGAGGGAGATTTGAAATGGCTTATTATTTGACCCTATTATTTTATAGTGGCATTGGTATGTGTATGGTGATAATCACTGGTGGGTGTGACCAAGTGATCAAATCTATCTCCATTTTACATATGTGCAATGTCACTTAAAAAAGAGAGACATGTTGATCACCCAGCTGTGTCTGACATGTTACAGTCAATAACTATCACAGGGAATGATCCTAGTTATATCAGGACACAAATTAAGGATGGGATCTGTGCCAATTGGTAGCTAAGTTTTCTTCTTCAAAACTATGGAATTATTTTTTTTCTGCACATACTTTCTTGCCTAGCTGCAGTACCTTTAAACAAATGTAAAGCATGCCACCTGTGCAATGTTTGTTTGTTTTCTGGGTGTGGATTCTAATATAGTCAGAAGAATACCATCCTCACTCCGAAGGAATGGTAGTCGGGGTCTATGAGAATTTGCTGTGGCCAACTCGCCACAGGAAAACTCGTTGCTGGACAAAAGTTACACTAATAACAAAGAAATGGCGGAGAAGAATCATTAAAGAAGGGATGCAAAAGGAGGGACAGAATGAAATGTAATTGACAAAAAATTAAAATATTTTTAAAATTTATTTTAAATAATTAAATAGAATTGTTACATTGTTTTGCAGTGAGTTGTCCCATGGCAAGTTGGCTGTGGCGAGTTGGCCATGGCGAGTTGGCCGTAACAAATTGCTTGTGGCAAGTTGTCCCATTCCCTGGTAGTGGTGGCGGTGGTGGTGCCACCAGCAGCTGGGAGAACCACAAGTTTAGCAGATAATAAAACAAAAGAAACATTAAAGAAAAAGAATTCTAGGGTGTGGAAGGGTCAGAAATAGCGTAGCAAAGACTGACTTTCCATAAGAAGAATGGAACACGGAGTAAAAATCGAAGAATGCCAGGGAAAATTAGAAGATAAAGCATGGAAGTAGAATAGAATAGCATCTTGAATGAGGCAGCCTGGAATACTGTTGAAAGAATTAAAAGTTTTGTTTTGATGCTTATCTCCTCCTCCTCCTCCTCCTCCTCCTCCTCCTCCTCCTCCTCTTCCTCCTCTTCCTCCTCCTCACTATTATTTGCAGAAAAGGATTGTTCGCTGGAATAAAGATGAAGATGAAGAGAAAAGCAGACAAGGGATTAGTCATTGCAAACAAGGGAGCAACAGGTAAGCTCATCTAGTTTGAGATGATGTCATCTAATATCCAAATATTGCAGGGCAATTGCTTCCTTGAGACATCGGGTTTTCTGTGCATAATAAAGAGCGTGATAACGTGCTACCTTTGTCCAGGAAAACCTGAACTCTGAACCTCGGTCTCTTTTAAAGGGAAGATTTTTCAAGCATCAACAGCACAAGGTCAATAGATTATTATTTTTTGTTTGTGAGTTACAAGGTTGGTGCCATTTTCCATGCTGATTCACTATTCTCTAGAGCAGGAGATTTGAAAACTCAGAGCCTTCATTTGTTATTTATTTATTTCCTTTTATTATTTTTTATCAATAATTCAAGGTGGCAAACATATACTGTACTCCTTCCTCCAGCTATATTCCCCACTACGACAACCCTGTGAGGTGGGTTGAGCTGACAGAGAGTGACTGGCTTCAAGTCACCCAACCGGCTTTCATGACTAAGGCAGGATTAGAACTCACAGGCTTCTGACTTCTAGCCTTGTGCCTCAACCACTAGATCAAATTGGTTTTCAGTTGAGACTCTTCTCACCCATTGAGAAGATTTGCTTACAGCATTTCTCCAATGCAGAGAAATTTCTAGAGCAGGGGTCACCAACCCCCGGTCCGTGGAGCAGTAGTGGGCATTGGCATGCCAGCAACCAATCCGCACAAACAAGGAAAGCCCCATCCCTGGGATGCAGGCAGCACACAAAACCACGCATTCTCTGGTCTGTGGAAAAACCTTTCTCCACGGAACCGGTCCCTGGTGTCCAAAAGGTTGGGGACCTCTGTTCTAGAGCATTTCTCTAGTGAAGAGGTAGGGAACTATGGGCCCTTTATGACTTGTGGACTTCAACTCCCAGAATTCCTGAGTCAGATGGTTGGCTCAGGAATTCTGGGAGTTGAAGTCCACAAGTCATAAAAGGGCCATAGTTTCCTAACCCCCTGCTCTAGTGGATTAGCAGAGTTTTAGATTAGAGGTGGATAAATATGTGATGGCTTGAGACTTTAATTAACATTTTTGGATGACCAGGAACCACAATGGTCAAGATATGGATGCAAAATCCAGAAATCTTTAGACATTTAAAGGGAAGAGAAAGAACAAAAGGGTTTGGTTTTTTGCTTAGAATATTAAACCTATTTTAGGGCCTACTGCACTATTGAGCATTGCTTACCCAAAATGGCAGGAAATTTTTAACTTTTAGCAGCTTTGATCAGAGAAGATTCTCATAATTTGAAACAAATCAACTTTCTTGGCCACATAAGTTATAATGGATTATTGCTTTAAATCCCAAAGGTCCTCCCTACATTTATCTACCTGTTTTTTTTTTCTTTGGGGATTTGTGTCTTAGGGAGAGGAAAGAGAGAACTAATAATGTACAGTTATAAATCTAAACAAAGCTAGCCATCAAGAGGACTGATTAACTTGTCCACAATTTCCAATTTCCCTTTTAATTATGAGCAGATAAATAACCAAAACGTCGCACAGCACTTCATTATTAACCTTGTTAGGCAGGCATTTCAAACAAAGTAATGAAGTAGAATTCATATTATCAAAGCAACATGTATTGGATCAGAGTTCCAGTAAGATAGTCCATATACGTATAAGGTAGTCCTCGACATCTGATCACAACTGAGCTCAAAATTTCCATTGCTAAGCAACACAGTTGTTAAGTGAGTTTTGCCCCATTTTACATCCTTTCTTGACACAGTTGTTAAGTGAATCACTGCAGTTGTTAACTTGGTAACCCAGGTGTTAAGTGAACCTGGCTTCCCCATCGATTTTGCTTGTCAGAATGTCGCAAAAGGAGATCACGTGAACTTAGGACACTGCAACCGTCATAAATACGAGTCAGTTGCCAAGTGTCTGAATTTTGATCATGTGACCACGGGGATGCTGCAACGGTCATAAATGGGAAAAATGACCATTAGTCCCTTTTTTTTCCGTGCCATTGTAACTTCAAACAGTCACTAAACCAAGTCGAGGATTACCAAATAGAGGGCACAAATTGCTCACTACTACCACAAAATCCATGCCTATAAATGTATGTGTGTGTATATATATATATACAAAGAATATATATATATATATATATACATACACATACACATATACATATACATACATGCATACATATATTTATATATATATATGTATGTATGTATGTATGTATATGTATATGTGTATGTGTATGTGTATGTATATATATATATATATATATATATATATATTCTTTGTTAGCAAAACCAATTTACACAAATATGATCTGTCACCAGTGGTGACTACTGCCTGTTCGATGGCCTTCGGTTAGGCTGAGACAGGAAATAAGATTTGTCCCATGTTTGGGGCCTAGCAAGGTAATCTAAAATAGTTAACAAGCATTTGACACATATCCCCCTTGCTTCTCAGCTAACAAAGTGAGAGAGAATCTGTGGCTTAGAGGTGAAAACAACTGCCTAATGTGCAATCAGTCCAGGTTCGAATCTCAGAAGGGTATGGCTGACTGACGAAAACAAATAAGTTTGAAATGCATATCAGTCTCCCTTTAATTCTTTGTTAGCAAAACCAATTTACACAAATATGATCTGTCACCAGTGGTGACTACTGCCTGTTCGATGGCCTTCGGTTAGGCTGAGACAGGAAATAAGATTTGTCCCATGTTTGGGGCCTAGCAAGGTAATCTAAAATAGTTAACAAGCATTTGACATATATATCTATATCTATATATCTATATCTATATCTATATATATATATATATATATATATATATATATATCTTCCACAGGGGAGCAGATATCTGAACATTTACAGCATGAGGTTGTGAGTGGTCAAGATGGTGAACTAGAAGATATGCTGAATGATGAATCTGACTCCATCTGTAACTCTGGAGTTTCAGCGTCTTGGAGTAAAAGGTATATAAGTCAAAATATATATATATCTTTTCCCTTGCTCAATACTCCTGTCTCTTGTTGATCTAGCCAAAGACTGGAAACCATGGAATTTGTCACTTTTCTCCATCATCTGGCATTAACCCTTAGCAGGTTGAGAGTTGGAGTGCTTAAGCGTAAAACCAATATGCTTAAGTGGAAGCTCTTAGTGGATAATGACATGGAGGAAGAGGCAGAATCTATATGTCAACAAAATGTTGCCATCTGAAGGCAAACTTGCATCAGATGAAAAAGTGGGAAGGAATAGTTCAACAATTGTGATTTAACCTTTAATCTTGTCTATAGAAAGCAAGTTGCTGACTTCGGTCAAAAATTAAATCCACCTTCTAGGTCCATGTGACAGTTGAAGCTACAAAGTACACGAACAGCGGCATTTTTCACATATGTGATAGTTATATTTGATATCATGTAAGAACTCTTGTCAGTTTGGCAAGCAGGCGACCTCAACATTCCCAGTATTATATCCTGCTCTTTGGGCTGATAACAGTGTCTTTGTGGTTAATATTTAAACATAAAGCAAATTTTGAATAAGTGACTATGGCTGTGCGATTGGTACAAATTGAGTTCCAAAAAGATGTTTTTCAGCACATATGGGCATGAATGCAGCACCTGCCTGCTTTCCTGGAAAAGATGCAGCTGATTTAAAGAGCTACAGAGGCTATACTTGTATTCCCAGATTCCCACATACTTCCAACGTATTTCCAAACTATTGCCCAGTTCTACAGATGTCCTAGCACAGGGATCCCCAAACCCCAGCAATAGCCTGTGGCCTGCCAGGAACTGGGCCATGCAAGGGAGCGAAGCCCCATCTGTGCATGTGTGGGATCCAGGCAGCATGTGAAAGCACATAGCTCTGGTCCATGGAAAAAACACCCTCCACAGAAACATTTCCTGGAAAGGTTGGGGGCCGCTATCCTAGCAGAATATTGGGAAGACCAATATTGTTGTTATGGCCAATGAATGGGGAAGAATGGAAAGTATTCCCATGTTAGAGTAACTGAGCAGATAGGGATGAACATTACTCAAAGCTTCTGAGTAAGGCAGATAGTTTATTCATTCATTCATCTGGGTATCCAAGGAACATCTCAGGATACTAAAGAAAGGAAATATACATTGATCATGTGCTGTCCAATTGGTGTCAATTTTTTAGCAACTACAAAGATAAATCTTGCCCAGGATAATTTGTCCTCAACATAGTCCTTCAAGGTCTCCAACAGTGTACCAATTGCTACTATTATTTAGTCTATTCACCAGAAGCACAGGTAAATGCATATATTCCCAACACACTCTTCCATTTCAGGCGAATCAATGTTGCAGATAGTCCTTGACTTATGATCACAATGGGGCCCAAATTTTCCGTTGTTAAGCAAGACTGTTGTTAAGTGAGTTACACTTCAGAACCAACCCACAGTCTATTACAGCCACATGGCATTACAGCCAACTAAAGCCTCCAAAACCTCTTAGGTAAGCCAAAAGGCCCATGTTCTGTACCAGCCTGCTACCGGCCCTGCAGAAAAGGCAGGGACAACCCCTTTACAAATGGCAAGAGGCTGGAATTAAGCCTGCCAAATTTATTGAGATAAAACAGAGCAAAACAAGACACCAACCATGAAACAGGAGCTATGAAACAGGAACTATACAAGCGGTTGCCTTCAGCAAACCAGCCCTCCCACGCATTCCCCTTTTATACAGTTCAGGGCGTGGCTTCTCTCTGCCTCCTTCCGAGGTGCCCCATTGCCTTCCTCTGTTTACTCCTGCTTGACTGCCTCCTGCGTCGGGCGTCCTTGAACAGGGCCAGCTGTGGGTCATCTTCATCCACGCTGTCAGGCTCACACAGCTGGGTCTGCGTGGTGACCATATGGGAGGGGCCTGGCTGAGGGCTCTGTGCAGCCTCAAGGCCATCATCAGCAAGTTCTTCAACACCCCCATCCTCCTCCTCCTCTGAGTCGTCCGACCCAACTGCCGAACCCACAGGCTGACCCTGAATCACAACAGCCCAGTAGACCAAGAAGAAAAAACAAAGACATCTACAACATACTATGTAAAGACAATTACAGCTTCTCTGTAGGACAGTCAGGCAGAAGACTATCAGAGCACATCCATGAACACCAACTAGTAGTCAGAAAACACCATGCAAGCTCCTAAATCTCATCACACATGAACAGACTCAACTGTCTTCAACTGTGAAATTGTGACCGTCCTAGATCAGGCTAAATCCAAAAATACTAAGGAGTTCCAGAAACTTGGCATTCACCAAAATCAGCCATCAATAAATGCATAAAAACAAACCATATTTGCACACTCCAAAGAGACAATAAAAAGCGAATAAGGAAACAAAAAAACCGGAGCACATTATCTCTAGCAGCCAACACCCAGATAAGCAGGGATTAATGCCCAGCAATCAATCAAGTAGTAAACAATGCCCTAATCAAGGAATTACCAAGGGAAAAAAAAACACATTCCCAACAATAAAGTGCTCTATTTAAACAGGCTGCAAATTCCACTCTGATGTTACTTAATTGGGTAATGAATTACTTGCATGCAAACAACCAAGCTCAGAGAGTACCAGGGCTGCAACCCTGAGCTACATATATATATATTCACTTCTATGGGAATTTTTACTTGGATGATGTTTGTTCAGAATGTCCATGATATTTTCAAAAATTCATCTCTTTTCCATTATCCCATTCAGTACTGTGCTGAATGCAAGTATCGCTAACCTACTGATTCCTACTTTCATATATACCCACAATGGCATAGATGACACCAATTTATAATTTTTCAACATGCATTTTAGATTTTCCATCCATAATTAAACCTTTCTGTGTTCTCAGTTGATATGGGAGTGAGGGAGGGAGGGAAGGAAGGAAAGGAAGGAAGGAAAGAAGGAAGGAAGGAAGGAAGGAAGGAAGGAAGGAAGGAAGGAAGGAAGGAAGGAAGGAAGGAAGGAAGGAAGGAAGGAAGGAAGGAAGGAAGAAAACATTTTTCTAGTTTTCCATGAAGGTCTGATTTATAAAACATTTTAGCTTAGAATAGTATGTTATGCAAACTCAGTCACTGCAGATTTCACATATGAAAATATACTAAACACTCATTCTAAGACAGTGAAATGTTTGGGCTGCCTGGTTTTAAAAACAGAAATCCTTCTAGCATTTTGCTGCTAGAATGGATGCTACTAGAAAAAGACTAACAGAGCACTCTATTGTTTGTCTTTCATAGTAAATCATGTTGAGGATGATGGTGCCTTTAATACAGAAGGTCATCTAGATGCACCATGTGTAGTAGTGATTGATTGCCATTTTCTCCAATGCTGATTAAAATTCTCCAACTGACTGAACATAGGACTTTTTGGATGCTGAAACCTGACATTATTATGAAATGATAGTTTCTCTCCAATGTTGTATAACATATGCAGCCATCAAACCTCATAATTGCTGGTATTATTTAATGCCCTGTACATCAGGCTCCCAAGGGTTCAGAAAGAGGTTGTTCCTAACTCTTTAGGGAATGAACTTGAAAACATAGTTTTGGCTTTGGCTTAGCATTTTGAGTGAACTAAACATTACGCTTTTTGCTATACACGAACCAAGCCAAATTTGGTTCGCCTAATAACCTTTCTTAGAAGAATATATGTGAATCAGGGCCATAAGTGCTTTAATTCTGAAACTTGGATCATTGCCTATGTTCTAATAGTTCTCTTAATAACTTGCAATTTTAAGTAAGCCCTATGTCTAAATATGGAAATGGACAACTTAAATCATATTAGACTTGTTAACCATGTAAAATGTAGCTTCTGAAGACTGACTCCTGTCATTATCTTCTGAAATGGAAACAGAGCCAAGCTGCAGTTGAAGATCCATGAATCAGAAATGAAAACGCAGAATTATCAGGTAAAGTACAAATTGATGCCCAGTGTCTTTGGTCAAGGAGCTGAACATCCTTTTCGATTTTGTAGGAGAAGGAATGGCAGAACCTGGGTGGGGGGAGTGAAAAAGAGGGATTGGCCTAGAATCCCTACGTAGCTACAAAGAAACTAAGCCTAAACCCCTTGAGTGCTGTTGACCTTTATCTAACTCTGACCAGATACTGAGTGTTAGTTGAGAAGGTTCCTGCGCGTAGGCTTTCAGCAATAAAGCAGCCTAACTGAACCTTCGGATGTGCACCTGGTCTTTCCTGCCTGACAAATTCTGAGTCAAATTTGCATTGCATTCTTGCAGATTGCCATAACCATCATCGAAGCACGGCAGCTCGTTGGAGAGAATATAGATCCGGTGGTGATTATAGAAATTGGGGATGAAAAGAAGCAGACAACAGTCAAAGAAGGAACCAATACACCATTTTATAATGAAGTATGTAAACTGAGCTGAGTGGTTAGAAAACACAGATGTCCCAGCTGGTTTGCTTTTTGCTTTTTTTTTTTTTTTAGTAAAATGAATAAGATGGTTGAAAGGCCAGCTGTGTCACCCGTTGGAGGGTTTTTCCCCATTTGGGGGTATATGTACCTATATTAGAGTGATATGGGGAAGAATACTTCTGTAAGTGAGTCTGGAATTATGGTTGAAAGTCATGTCAGTCATTAAGCAGGTCACCATGTGACCATACTTGATTTTATGAATTCTTTTACAATGGTTGTTAAGCAAACATCTTGGTCGTTAAGCAAAGACTGCAGTCATTAAGTGAATCTACAATCTATAATAATCTACAATAGGCATTTTTTGGCAGAAATTAGAATTAAAGACCAGTTTCCAGCAAAAAAAGTCATATGTGACCATGGGGATGGCAAGTAGCGCTCCAAACTTTAAATCTGGGTTGTTCAAAGCCCTGCGAAGGTACACTGTAATTTTGAATGACACTAAGCAGACGGTTATAAGTTGAGGACTACCTGCACATTCTAAGATATCTTGCAAATGAACATGTAGCTTAAGCATGCTATGAATGTTTGTTGGAGTTGCCTAGTAGTTTCACTAAACTTTACTTCCCAGATTTTTTTCCTTTAGGAGAAGGACTTATAATTTAATTTAGGGTTCAAGTGAAAAAATATATATCAGGAATCAGAAATCAGTTCTGCAATTATTATGATTCAAAGCTAATAACAATAAAAAATTGCCTCTCAACTGGATGAGAAACACAGTGATGGAGAAGTTGGAATTATTTTTTTTCCTTTTATGTTATTCTTTCATGTTACCCTTTGCTGGAAAATTTAAAGATATGAGCTCTAAAGATACTCTTCTAAATTCTGTTATACTTATTGTTTGGGTTTTTTTTTTTTCCTTCTCAGTATTTTCTCTTTGATTTCATTGGGCCTCAAGTTCATCTGTTTGACAAAATTATCAACATCTCTGTAAGTATATATACATCTTGGGCAGACAATTACTGTAATTTGTTGTTTGAAAATCTAAGGAACAAATTTGGTTGTGTAGGAGAGAGATTTATTTATTTTATTTTTATTTTATTGGATTTATATACCGCCCTTTCCCGAAGGACTCAGGGTGGTTTACAGGGTACTTAAAACATTGATACAAAAATTAAAAACAATTAAAAAGAATTAGATTTAATCCCTGAAAAAATATTAAAAACCCCAATTAAAAACTCTCAGCCTGGGCCGGAGAGCTCAAAGAGCCAGGTCTTCAGGTTCCGGCGGAATGAACGAAGGTCGGGGGCGGTCCTAAGTTCCGTGGGCAGCTGGTTCAAGAGGGCAGGCGCACCCACAGAGAAGGCCCTCCCCCTGGGTGTTACCCACCAGCAATCTTTAACCGGTGGCACCCTGAGAAGGCCCTCCCTGTGGGAGCGCACTGGACGAAGGGAACATGATGCCGGCAGCAGGTGTTCCCTCAGATATCCCAGACCCAAGCCATTTAGGGCTTTATAGGTCATCACCAGCACCTTGAATCTCACCCGGAGGGCAACCGGAAGCCAATGCAGCTCGCGGAGTAGAGGTGTTACATGGGAGTGTCGGGAAACCCCCATCACAACTCGCGCAGCTGCATTCTGCACCAGCTGAAGCCTCCGAGTGGTCCTCAAGGGCAGCCCCATGTAGAGAGCGTTGCAGTAGTCTAAACGGGAGGTCACAAGCGCATGAGTGACTGTGCGTAGAGCATCTCGGTCCAGGTAGGGTCACAACTGGCGCACCAGGCGAACCAGGGCAAAAGCCCCCAGAGATGGCTTGTACTTGTAAAAATTAAAAACTGACTGGATGGCTTTATGTTAATAAGTGGCTCATGCATTTTTGAACACTGTCTCTTTAACTTTATTTCTAATTGGAACAATCTATTTTCTTCTCAGATTTATTTTCTGTTGGGTCCCTGTATTTTATATTATGCATTTAAATCAGCATTTAAATTTGGGCTGTCAAGGTCAGGCCCACTTTATAGGAAATATGACAACTTCGCAACCAACATCCAAAATTTATGCCTCTTCCTGACATGGACACTGTTGTAACTAATTTGTTTGCACAATCAAAGGGACTGGAGCTGTTAACTGATTGATTGATTGATTGATTCTACTGCACTGATAGAAAATATGAACAATCCGATTCCTTTTAGTGGTCCTTGTGTCATAGAATCAGGAGTGTCTGCAGGGTGCAGTCAAAAAGCCACAATGATGATATCAAAGCTCTGCCTATTGTTGATGTAACAAATGGATGGCACTTTGATTGCACCAACATAGATATCATTGTGACTTTTTTGACCATGTTCTATCCTGCAGACACTTCTGCACAGAATGAATTACGGCAATGGATTAAAATGACAAGAAAGTGTAAAATGCAGAGGGATATGCAGGATTAAAAGCTCCTGCCAAAATAAAAGAAGAGCTGAATTATATTAATTATGAACAAAATTCCAAAGTCTTCCAGTATCTTGTTATTTCTTCATGTCTGTGAAATATGTTGCACCAAATTTGATATTTTAAAAAATGTTTGTATTTAAAGATATATCCATTTGTATAGATATTTCCCCAAATACTTTTTTATTTGGAGATATTTTATATGAGGTTTTTACAGTAATTTTTTCCAAAATAGAATGCAATTTATACATTAATTTTATGGATATTTGGACAGACTTTTTCCTAATTACTAATTGACCCTAATTGAATGGCATTGAGATTTTTTAAAAAAACAATTTCAATTGTTTTGTTTCTACAATTGCCTGGAAAATATGAAATTAGTTAAATTCAAACTCAGTTTATTTTCCGTCATCCCTATACTATAGAATGATTAACAGACAGGCCCAAGAATATTTATTCCAAGGGTAAATAACTGCTCTGGTTCTTCTGCCTTTGGAAAGTTTAAATGTCAGAGATGGAACATTTCTGGAGTATAAACTTTCATATAATAAAAATGTTTATACTCCAGAAATGTAACTTCTGTGGGTAAAGTTGCTTTAGTGATTAAGGTATCATATTAGATAGATAAACAGATCATAGATAGATAGATAGATAGATAGATAGATAGATAGATAGATAGATA
>JAKJMR010017626.1:174842-243208 GCA_024449315.1 Daboia siamensis
ATAGATAGATAGATAGATAGATAGATAGATAGATAGATAGATAGATAGATAGATAGATAGATAGATAGATAAGAGAGAGAAGGATAGGTAGGTGGACAAACATTTTACATGTCTTCCTTGGCAGGTTATGCATAACAAACTTATAAGAAGTGTATTGATTGGCTCCTTCAAAGTAGATTTGGGAACTGTTTACAACGAACCAGGTAAGTAAGCTACTTTCAGCAACTACTCTTTTTGTTAAACAGTTTTTTTTCTCCTTAACTTGTTGGACCTTGAGGCTAATTCACTTAACTTGCAATTAAAACAAAAAGCAAGCAGAGCAATCCACTTCTGGATTGTGTAGATATTGCATATTCACTGCCCATATTGAATCATCTATATTAAGGTTTCCCCTGAGAGTGGACAAATTTGGATCACAACTTCTGCTGTGTTAGAAGTTTGAAAATTGGCACCAACCTGATGTAAGAAAGGACAAGATCCAGAGGCAGAATATTTGAATACATTGCCATTAACCTAAAGGTGATCATAATCCTTCAGAAATAGAATTACAAAGATCGCTTTCATCGAGCTGGAGTTCATAAACGAGATTTAATATTATTTCTTGACTTCTGGGGGTGATATGTGAATTGAAGATCTCTCCGTGAAAGTGGAGGCAATGACTGCAGTAAAGATCAAGAAATTGGTGAATACTGTATACTGCTTCAAGTCTCTCCCGGATAATGGTAAAACAGGAGATCGCCCACATGTGGTCCGGATGACTTCTCTTGGAGAGAAAGCCACAGGACAGTGATTTTCCATGGAATTGAGTGCCTCTTACAACGTGGCAGAAAACACAAAATTCTCGAGTCTCACTTTCTTGCAGGAATTGCTTAATAACTATGTTAAAGCTATTAGTATTTATCTTCAAATCTGAATAATAGATTAATTATAAGCTTAAGTACTTACCAAATTTGAAATAAACAGCTAAAGTCTAAACAAAATTTTGATGCAAGAAAGTTATAAATGGGTTAAAAATCCAGATAAATTTGGAACATTGACTTTACTGATAAGATTTTATATTTAAAAATAAATAGCTTCTGATGGGGAACAGACTTCTTTTGGCTGTGTTAGATTAATTATTTTATGATTTTTTTAGAAAGTAGATACTAAATGGGACTAAAAATTCTAAGCTGGAGAAAAAATCGCAAGCCTATTTTTGATGCTGGGGACTTACACAATGACCCAAAATGTTTCAACTTCAGAAATGTTAAAAGAGATCATTGAACAATGGAGTTAGTGACTACAGTACCAACACTTGTCAGTAATGATGTCTGGAGATGGATAGACTATATCTAAAAGATGTTAGTTAAGGAATGACAAGACAGAGAAAGTACTGAAAGTGGAACTTGATGTGGAACAAATTTTATCCAAAAAGCCAAAAAAAGTACTGAAAGTGGACTTTGCTTGTCACATGATGCCCAGACACTGCAACCGTCATAAATACCTACCAGTAGCCAAGTGTCTGAATTTTCATCACGTGATCAAAATGGTCGTCACTTTTTTCAATGTCTTTGTAATGGTCACTAAACAAATGATTGTTAAATCGAGATCTGTACAAATAGTCCTCAATTTACAACAGTTCATTTAGCTATCGTTCAAAGTTACAAGTGCAGAGGAAAAAAAATGACTTATGACCGTTTTTCACATTTACAACCATGGCAGCATCCCCCGGGGTCATATGATCAAAATTCCGACACTTGGCAACTGACTCATATTTATGACAGTTGCAGTGTCCCAGACGCTTGTGAACACCTTTTGCGACCTTCTGACAAGCAAAGTCAATGGAGAAACCAGATTCACTTAACAACTGTGTTACTAACTTCACAGCCGCAGTGATTCACTTAGTAACTGTGGCAAGAAAGGTCGCAAAATGGGGCAAAAGACACTTATTAACTGTCTCCCTTAGCAATAGAACTTTGGGGCTCAATAGTGGTCATAGGTTGAGGGTTGCTGTATTGCTATTAGCAGGGGTCTCAAAACCTCTACTGGGCACTGTTCTCTTTGTATGTTTTTCCAGGACATCAATTCTGTGACAAATGGGCCGTTCTCACAAATCCAGCTGACATTAGAACAGGAGTCAAGGGATACCTGAAATGTGATATCAGTGTGGCAGGGAAAGGAGACACGATCCAACCAACTCAGAAAGGAAGTGATGCCGAAGAGCAGATAGAGAAGTATAATGTCACTTTCCTTTTTCTCTGGCTGGTGCTTGGGGTCAATATAAAGAAGCAGCGGCCGTGCACAATAATGGAAATCCTGCAGGAATAACAGGGGTCTTAGTGATGCTTGACAAAGTCTCTCTCACAGCTTTGTCGGCTTGCTTTTGATTAAAGAGCACCTTGGGAAACACCACTCTTAACTGCTGCAGAATTCCTTGGGATTTTATGGAGAGAAGCTTTTTGATTTACTTTAGGTTTGAAATGTAGTAAATGCAATGAAGATTCCACTAAGCTACTGAATTAAAGTCACTAGATCGTTCTTTGCCTAGTTAATAAATTTCTTCCTACCTCCAGAGTTCCCCAGTCAGCACTGTGCAGTCCACACATCTTAAAAGTTGCCAAGGTTGAGAAACACTGTGCTAAAGACACCATTTACACAAGTAATGGTGGTGGGGCATTAATGAAATCAAAAGGCAAACCAGGGCCCTCTGTTCAAATTATGACCATAACTTGAAAGAGTTTAAATTCCTTCCAGTGCAGAGCCATCCTGGCTCTCATGCTTGCTGTTTAAATTTAAATTTAAAATGCCAGTCTGAATGCCTCCAATCTAGCCAGGAATGATCAATAATATCTCAGAACGAGACTGAAAATGAAATGCATGATACATACGTGAGCATCTTTGTTTGCAGAGGTGGGAAACTGTTCAAAATTGAGAAATTTGGGTGGCAAATTTGGACAGCTTTGGGCTGCAGCCAAGGGTTTGTTAAGCATTGAGTTGCTTTGATGTATGCAACCATTTCTGTGGAATTTCTTCGCTGAGTTTTCTTCAGAGGCTAGCTCATCTGTTCCTTTCTTTTCTTCCATTCCCACCCCCATCCCTTCAGAAACCTTTTGATTCCAAAGGGATTTCCATCAGAAAGACCTTGGGCTCGATTTTACGTGAGAATCTACAAAGCTGAGGAGCTTCCTAAAATGAACTCTAGCATCATGGCCAATGTCACAAAAGCGTTCATAGGCGATAGTAAGGACCTGGTGGATCCATTTGTGGTTGTCATGTTTGCAGGTCAAAGGGTAAGTAGCCACTGCAGGGGTTGCATTGCCTGTGGTCAGTTGGTCTGCTACAAACTTTTGTTTTTCTTGTTGTCTCCTAACAGCTAAAAATGCTAAACATTTTAACTTAGCTGTCAGGAATTTTGAGTGAGCAGAGTTATATTAGCAATCTCAGCAATTTATGCCTGTTGTTGTTCAGTGTTTGTATACTGCTACAACAACATGGTCAGTTATCCCCTGCACTTTTCAAATTTGAATTAATATCAATATTAATCAGCATAATAACCAGTCATACTATAGGCTAGGTGTCCATTCAAAAGAGGCTGAATGATCATCTGTCAGAAATGCACTACTAGGTCAGAGCCAACTGGGTATGTCTAGTTTAATGAAGAGAAGGACGAGGGGGCACATGATAGCAGTGTTCCAATATCTCAGGGGCTGCTGCAAAGAAGAGGGAGTCAAGCTATTCTCCAAAGCACCCGAAAGCAGGACAAGAAGCAACGGATGGAAACTAATCAAGGAGAGAAGCAACCTAGAACTAAGGAGAAATTTTCTGACAGTTAGAACAATTAACCAGTGGAACAACCTGCCTCCAGAGGTGGTGAATGCTCCAACACTGGAAGCTTTTAAGAAGAGACTGGCCAGCCATTTGTCTGAAATGGTATAGGGTTTCCTGCCTGAGCAGGGGGTTGGACTAAATGACCTCCAAGGTCCCTTCCAACTTTACTATTATTGTTATAACATTTCATCTGATCTCCAGAATTTCTGGAATTACAGAAGGTTTGGGGCCAAATGTACCTCAATAGTGGCGGTGGGACCCTCAATCCACCCTAAATATTCAGACAGGACAGATAGAATCCATATGACTCCTGATACATCCTGGTGCCATACTGTATATAGGGCTTTATTTGTAATAATCAGCATTTTGAATTGGGCCTGGAAGCCTCTTGGACACCACTTCAGCAGTCTCAGAATGGGTGTCATCTACTGTATCCTGTTCCAGCTCCAGCTTTGACTTGTCTTCAAGGGCTGCTGCATCAAGGACACATTGCAGTAGTTCAAGCATGTGCTGATGAAGGCATCCTCCTGATTGCCCCCTCCCCTGTTTCTTTTTCACTTTGCTTAATGAAAGTTTAGCAGGTAACTCCTGTGAACTTCATAGAAAACTAAGAGGTTTGCTTATACATTTTTTTTCAGAATTCAGTTCTGTAGAAGGAGGAAGAAAATTGCTATGGGGTGAATGGAGGGTTCTACCAAAATGCCTGTCCCATTTGTACAAAAGACTTTTTGGGACTTACAATAGATTTCCTTCTTCATCACTCCCAGTAGGATCCCATGTAGATTTCTCCCTTTGGGTAGAATAGCACTGGGGGTTTCTGCTATTTCTCATGAATATCAGAATCCAGAAGGAAGTTATATGTTAGAGTTGGGGTCCCCAACCCCTGGGCCATGGCCCACTACTGGACTGTGGCCTATTCGGAACTGGGCTCCATGAGTGGAAGACCGGCATGCACACATGTGCACGCAGCTCGACGTGCGTGAGCGACGGTACAGTGCACGTGCATGCACAGGCCAACTTGGGCTATTTGAGCTGGGTACCTATGCGTGTGCCCTCTGGCCTGCCACTTACACAAGTCAAGCTGCACGTGTGTGTGTGTACCAGCCCGCTGCTTGCGCAGCCCAGTTCCCCTCCCCCCCCCCCCAGTCGGGCCGCCAAGCCACAAAGTTGAGGACCACTGCATTAGAGGATGTTGTTCCCAGCTAGAGTAGAAAGGGCATTTGGTGGTGACCTCCTTCAACCAACCTCTTTTGCTTTAGGGGCGAACCACAGTGCAAAAAACCTGTGCTGATCCTGTCTGGCATGAACAGATTATCTTTAAAGAAATGTTTCCCCCATTGTGTCGGAGAGTCAAAATCCAAGTATGGGATGAAGGCAGCATGAATGATGTGGCTTTGGCAACTCATTTCATAGACATGAAGAAGATCTCAAATGAGCAGGATGGTGATAAAGGTAAAGAGACAAATACTTCTCTGGTTAAAAACAAACAAACTCAGGCTGGTGGAAATTGTGGATGATCTTGGGGAATGAGGGGAAGAGATGCTGTCTAGGAAACAATCAGAGAAGAGAAGCAAGAGTCCCGAATGGTTTAATGGTTAGAGAAAGAAACTTAGAGTTGTTGTTGTTAGTTGTGAAGTCGTGTCCAACCCATCGCGACCCCATGGACAATGTTCTTCCAGGCCTTCCTGTCCTCTACCACCTTCTCGAGTCCATTTAGGCTCACGCCTGCTGCTTCAGTGACTCCATCCAGCCACCTCATTCTCTGTCTTCCCCTTCTTCTCTTGCCCTCAACCTTTCCCAGCATGAGGCTCTTCTCCAGTGAGTCCTTCCTTCTCATTAGGTGGCCAAAGTATTTGAGTTTCAGCTTCAGGATCTGGCCTTCTAAAGAGCAGTCAGGGTTGATCTCCTCTAGGACTGACCGGTTTGATCGCCTTGCAGTCCAAGGGACTCGCAGGAGTCTTCTCTAGCACCATAGTTCAAAGGCCTCAATTCTTTGGCGCTCAGCCTTTCTTATGGTCATTAAAAGTGACAGCAGGAAGTTTGTACATTCAGATTTCCAAGATCCAAATAATAGAGCCTCACAATAAAGCAGAATTAGCACACCTTTTGTGTTTCCCGAGCCATGGTGGCGCAGTAGTTAGAATGCTGTTCCTGTCTGGTTTATCTAATAAGGCTGACAATCCTTTTTTTTAGCCACTTCTATTTTTTTATAATGCTACATTGACAGCATCTTGCAATGTACATTTCTCTCCCCCACCACCCCCACATACACACACATCTCTTTTACAACCTGAGAAACTAAGGAGGGTCTCTTCCAAACATCTTGCCATGCCTACTATCCGGGCTATGCTATCTCTTATCTGATCATTCGTTAGGCAGCGTTTCTTGTCCCATTCTTTCAAGATCTTTCCCACATACCATGACAGGAAGGGCATGTCATCAATCATACAGTGCCTTACATCTCTCCCTTCATCCTCCAGAATTGATGAAGGTTTGAAGAAATTGGTTTATTTCCTCCAATTGGGATATAAACCCAACACAGAGAAGGAACTGTCACCTATCTATCCAGAGCCCATACTTATAGCATCTTGATTTTTGTCATCAACTTCATCTGGATATATGGTGATATACCTAGGCCAGGGGTAGGCAACCTCGGCTCTTTTATGGACTTCAACTCCCAGAATTCCTGAGTCAGCGTAGCTCAGCTTGGAAACCTCTCCCTTTCCCCTCAGCATGGCTGGCTCAGGAATTCTAGGAGTTGAAGTCCATGAGTCATAAAAGAGCCGAGGTTGCCTACCCCTGACCTAGGCATAGTCAGATGTGATTACCTGGGAATGTCAGAATCTGTACCTCTTTTATTTGCATTTTTAATCTAAGAAAGTGGAAGGGTGAGGGAGAGTCCATCAGAAAAAGGAGAGAGTTGGGAAGAAAGCTCTATATTGTACTTTCCCAGTGGAGCAAGAGATTTCAAGAGATTGAGGTTCTAGAAGAAATGCCATGTACAACATTCCTTTGATGTCTTACAGTGTTTTAGGACAGGGCTTTTCAACTTTTTCACCCACTGTACCACTATTAGGATATGGCAACATCCGAGTACCACCAGTCGCCTACCAAGGTGTCAAAAACTTGATGACCAAAAAAAAAAAAGGAAAAAAGTGATGAAGTACAGGTAGTCCTTGACTTAAAACAGTTTGCTTAGTGACTGTTCGAAGTTACAATGGCAATGAAAAAAGTGTCCCCCAAGCCACAGCTGAGCAAGACACCTGCCTGCCCTCCCGGCGGCACTAGATTTCCATTGTTGTGAGCATTTCTGTTGAGGATTGGCAGCGGGGGTGGGATGGGGGTGTGTTGTTGTTATTATTATTATTATTCCGCCCCCCGCCCCCCGTCTGCTGGGTGGTTGCAGCAGTTTTTGGTCACTTCACATGACCCTGTGATACTCTGACCGTGCCAAGCATCTGAATGTAAATCACAAGATCCTGGAGATGCTGCAACATTCCAGCTGATCGACACTTCTTCTAGGCTCAGCAGAAGCGTCAGGATCAGCACCGAGCTCCAGCTGGAGCCTGGCGCTGATCCTGGTGCTTCCACTGAGCCCTGACAGCCCTGCAGCTCCACCCATCTCTCACTCAGGCTTGTGCAGTGCTGCCACCGGTTCAGCTCATTCCTCTCCCCCGCTACCACTTTTCTAGGATGGTCGCGTACCACCTGCCAGGTGCCAATGTAGCACAGGTGGTACCCGTACCACTGGTTGAAAAGCCCTGTTGTAGGAAGCAATTCTTTTCTTGACATGTGGCATGCATAGTAGTTAAAGAATATATTATTTCTTCTTACAGGGTAGATTGAATTGCCCAACACAATCATACCTACACTTTTCCCCCCAGAGGAAAAAAGATGGTACCCAAATATATGCATAATGCCTTTCCTGTTACTTTAGTTTACTACATTACACATATCTAAAATTGTTTTTTTTTTTTCCAAAAAAAAAGCTATCCAAGAACTTAGTTTTCAGGCAGACTCCTTTTACTGGAACTGCTTTTCATGGAAATCAAACTCTCTTGCTTTGCTAAACTGGGTTTGGATAAGGCACAAATTAACCACACACACACCCTTCATTTACAATTGTATAAGTCACCTATAACTTCTAGGCAAGGCTTTAATTTACTTGTGTAGATTTACTAGCAAATAAGTACATCAATCTGTAAGACAGGCAGCAAACCACAGTGCCGGCTCAAAAGTGTATTTGGTATGCAGCTAAACATGCCTGCTTGTGTTAGGCATATTTGTTTTTCTCATGCTTCATTAGGCTTCTCTTTGTGGGATGTGTCTCCTTTTTCAGGTTTCCTGCCTACTTTTGGACCTGCTTGGATCAATCTTTATGGTTCACCCAGAAACCACAGCTTGATGGATGACTACCAGGAGCTCAACGAAGGCTATGGGGAAGGTGTCTCTTTTAGGGGACGTCTCCGAATTGAGCTTGTAGTGGAAATCCTCTCTGGTGCGGCCCAGGAATCAAAGTTCTCAAAGCTCATCAAGGATGTGAAACGGCCATCTAAGGACAAAGATTCTAAAAGCTCAAAAGGGACTGGAAAAGACAAAGGGGCAGAAGATGGCAAGTCATCTTCCTCTTCAGATAAAACAAATTCAACAGATGCGGAAGTGGAAGCTTTCGATGTGCCCCCTGAGGTAAATAACTAAAATCTGGATTTGCTTTACTAGTTGAATCCCAAGATGTAGGGCGGGCCTTATTTTGGATGACCCAGCTCCTACTGAATGGTAGTTCTCTTGGACATTTTTTCCAGAATTTTCAGTTTCCTCAACACACTACAGTTTCAGCAGGTTTGGGTTAGAGGTACTTTTGCATTCAGAAACAATGATAACACAATATGACCTCTGAAGGCTTTATTCCAAGGCAGGATAACACAATCATATAACCCAAATCAGTAGTCAAAGCTATTCAGTAATAGTACAGAATATAATAAGACAAAGAAAGAGCTTATGACTCTTCTCGCAGGGAACCCCCAAAGAGATGAGGTTACTTCAAAGCTAGCAAGCGTGGAGCATAGGCCCTGAACCATAATTAAGCACATTTGCTTCTCACTGGTGTCTTTTCACTGGATTTTACCAGTGACGATAGGTATTCGTCTTGGAATATGTTGCCTTCCTGTCAGGAATGAGCTTGTTAAATTTGAGGAATCTTTATTTATATCAGGTGGTGATGACACCATATGAAAGTTAATCTGTTTCTCGAGGTTTTTTGGATTGAAGATGAGAAAGATCATCCTGCTCTACAAATCAGAACAAAGGAGTAGACAAAATAAAGTATAACCCAGTGAAATTAATGTTTGCTTAATTGTGCACTACATATTCAACTATTACATGAGAATACCAAGAAAGAGGTATGCAATTCTTCCTCTGATGGAGCCCCCAGCACTGTAGAAGGTTCATGTAGAAGTCATACATTCTTAAATCTCTTTTAAGTTTGTTCTGGGTCTGTATCCACATACAAATTTCTCTAAAGACAGAGACCAATGGAGTTGGTCTTCTGTTTGTTTCTCCAAAGGGCAGAACAAGAAGTAACGGGTGGAAGATCAATAAAGAGAGATCCAACTTAGAATTAAGGATAAATTTCCTGACAGTAAGAACAATTAACAAGTGGAATGGCTTACCTCCAGAAGTTTGGGTGTTCCATCATTCCAGGTTTTCAAGAAGAGACGGGACAGCCGTAATAATATAGTCTCCTGCTTGAGCAGGGGATTGGATAGAAGACCTCCAAGGTCCCTTCCAACTCTAGAATAGAATAGAATAGAATAGAATAGAATAGAATAGAGCTCTTTATTTAGAATAGAATAGAATAGAATAGAATAGAATAGAATAGAATAGAATAGAATAGAGCTGGAAGGGACCTTGGAGCTCTTCTAATCCAGCCCCTGCTCAAGCAGGATAACCTATACCATCTCAGACAGGTGAATGTTCAGTCTCCTCTTAAAAATCTCCAGTGATGGAGCGCCCACAATTTCTGGAGGCAAGCTGTTCCACTGGTTGATTGTCCTCATTGTCAGGAAGTTTCTCCTCAATTCCAGGTTGTTTCTCTCTTTGATCAGTTTCCAACCATTGTTTCTCTTCCTTCTATCTGGTGCTTTGGTGAACAACCCGGCCCCCTCTGCCTTGTGGCAGCCCCTCAGATACTAGAACACTGCTATCATGTCTCCCCTATTTCTCCTTTTCTTACATGCAATGTCAACCTTGGAATGGAGGAAGTGTCAGGAGCCTGTTATCTCCTTGGTGCTCTTATATTTATATCTGGTCTTTCTGCATATTAAAGCAGAGACATTTTAAGGGGAAAAAAATCAACAGTTTTATGACTGAGACTCAAGGCAAATGACGCATGAATGGGTAAAGTGGCACTGATGAAAAGAATGTGGAACCTCTGTGGTTGGTAGCACTGTGTGGCAAGATATTTCATCCACATGACTGAGGTGGGGCTTGCAAGCTCGTTCTTAAGAATCCTCTGCTTTTTAGAGAAGGTTTTGAACATGAGAAGGCAGAAGGGCTGCAAGGTCAGAGAAAATTGCTTCTCCCAGTTCAATTGATGGAAGTAATTTGATAACTTATCCAAGGTCTTCTAAACTCTGAGCCCTGCATCGTTTATTGTTTAGAGCTGAAAAGTATAATTAAACAGGGTTATCACAAACACACACATTATTTAACATTGATTTCATCCCATATGTGCTTAGGTGTGAATAAAAAAAATCAGTAATTTATGTTGGTGGTCAGTCTTTTAGCAGCATTTTTTATATACCTCCCATACACCTGTCTTGTGTCTTATGGAATTGCCTATAAGAAAAAAATGTTGAATGCATAATCATCAGGGCAAAGATTGGTATTTACTGAATATTTGTTTTAGTATAAAATAATATACCATTTGTCTGAAATGGTATAGGACTTCCTGCCTCAGCACAGGTGTCAAACTCGCAATGTCACGTGACGTGTCGTAACGTATCGTGACTTTTTCCCCATTGCCGGCAATTGGGTGGGCGCGGTTTTAGCGTGACGCATCCGGCCCATGGGCTGGAAGTTTGACATCCCTGGACTAGAAGACTACTTAACTTAACCAACTGTTAAGTAGTTCTACCATCTGATGCCACTGGCCATATTCAAATGAAATTCATATCTAAATTCTGCCTGAATCATGACAATTACTTGAAAATTTAGATTTCTGTTCTTTTGTAAGGATAGATTAGAACCAAATTATCTAAGAAATGAGGTAATTGAGACATTACCTCCATGGAGGTAATGTCTCAATTACCTCAATTCTTAGATAATTCAATTCTATGAATTCCATGGAGATAATGTTTAAATAATGATATGTAATATTGTACAATATGATCTATTAAATCTTTAGACCATCCAGTAGACATCTGGTCACTGACTGTATAAAAGATTTGATCAATTGTTCCTTAAAATAACAGAATTGGAAGGGATCTTGGATGTCTTCTAGTCCAACCTCCTGCTCAGGCAGGAAACCCTATAACATTTCAGACAAATGGCTTTCCAGTCTCTTCTTAAAAACTTCCAGAGTTGGAGCATTCACAACTTCTAGAGGCAGTTTGTTCCAATGATTAATTGTTCTAACTGTCAGGAAATTTCTCTTTAGTTCTAGATTGATTCTCTCCTTGATTAGTTTCCATCCGTTGCTTCTTGTCCTGCCTACGGGTGCTTTGGAGAATAGCTTGACTCCTTCTTCTTTGTGGCAGCCCCTGAGATATTGGAACACTGCTATCATGTCAGCCCTTGTCCTTCTCTTCTCTAGACATACCTAATTCCAGTAACCGTTCCTTATATGTTTTAGCCTCCAGTCCCCTGATCAATCCAATATAGCAAGCTTTTCAACTCACTGGAAAATTTGAAAACATGTTATAAGTACTTTCATAGTGGATTTGGCAAGTACCAAAATATCTGAATTTCCACATGGTTGTGGCCACCAACTATTTTAATTTCTAAGGAGGCTTCTAAGGGTTAGCGGTAACCAGAGGCATTATTAAAAATTTAGTCATTTAAAATTCAGTTATTTTAAAGTAGATTTCCTTTGTTATGTTTTTATTAGATTCATGAAGAACAACTTGAGGAATTCCTTCTCTTTGGGGCATTTTTTGAAGCAACAATGATTGATAGGAAGATTGGAGATAAACCCATAAGCTTCGAAGTATCTGTTGGTAATGTGTATAAAATTCTAGACCGCATAGAAATTCTGCATGATGATGTTGCTGTTGACCATTTGATTTGGCTGTTATTTGAAATAACTTTACCTAGTTTGGAAAGTGTATACTAATGTCATGAAAAGACCACATCAGGTTGCTCGATTCAGGGCTAGTATCAAACTTCAGGAAAAATCCAACATGTCTTTTAATTGCAAGAAAAATCTTCCTTCCTTCAAATTACATCAGTTGTTATCTCAAGATAATAAGCCTATATAATCAGCTTGGGTGTAGAGAAGAAGTCCTTTTAGGTGAATAAGTCTAAGTCTAATATTGACTGAAACATGAGGCCTGGGAGAGGCTGAATATGTCAGAACCTCGTCAGTGTGTTTGTGTACTGTAGTTAAGAGCAAGCTCTTATCCTGTTTCTCCACCCTCTTAAGAAAGATTAAGGGACAGACTTTTCCATTACTCATGTTGACAAGTACAGATAGTCCTCGACTTATGACCACAACTGAGCCCAGAATTTATATTGCTAAGTGACAAAATTTGCTAAGTGAGTTTTGCCCCATTTTACGACATTTTTGCTACATTTGTTAAGACTGAATCGCTGCAGTTAAGTTAGTAAGACGGTGTTAAGAGAATCTGGCTTCTCCATTGACTTTGCTTATCAGAAGGTCACAAAAGATGGCCCCACGACCTTGGGGCACAGCAACGGTCATAAGTGTGAACCAGTTGTCAAGCATCTGAATTTTGATCACATGATCATGGGGATGCTGCAAAGGTTGTAACTGTGAAAAACAGTGCTGTCACTTTTTTCAGTGCCATCGTAACTTTGAATGGTCACTAAATGAACTTTTGTAAGTTGAGGACTACCGCACTATATTTCTCAACTGGATATTATTCCATAGGATCAAAGAGTTGGTAGGACTGTAGTCCAAACCATCAGGATACCAAGGGGAAGGTTGTAGACAGGGATTTTCCAAAGACTGGGGATATAGTAGAATCACACACGTGATTTGCTATAGGGATCCCATATAGGATCCCTGTCTGAAGCCTGGACTGTAGGAGATCTCTCGAAAGTTATGTGAATGAAGAATTGTTGGACCTGCTCCAAAGTTCTCATGTTCCAAGGAATTATCTTCATTTATCATTGAATTCAATAGATGCTGCTTTGATTGCCACTCTAGCTGCTATAGAAAGACTCCGGAATATCCAGTTGAAAACATAGACATGAAAACACAATAAGATCACTTTAAAAAACAACAACAACAACAACTTTGTTATGTTTTTCTTAAGCATTTGGGTACCTGAGGAGCTACAAAATTAGTGCTGTTGGAGGGAGACGTTCTGTGAAATCCTGCAGAATTTTAAGAATATGAAATCTTTTGTGATACCTGCTCATTAGCACCAGATGTCTGCTAGTGTAAATGAATTTCTGGCTTTTAATTTTAGGTCCTAGTCTAATTTTTATCTTTCTCATTTTGCCATCCCAACAAGTAGTTTTTTTGTCCCTGTAGGGAACTTTGGAAATGTGATTGATGGGGTGTCATCTGGGGCCAGGGGGAAAAAGAAGACGCCTGAAGAAGAAGAGGAAGAAGGCGCCCCTTTGTTGCAAGAAGAAGAATCACTTGACATTGCAATGCCTCTGATATCTACCACGTCTCCTGAAAAGCCATTAATTACAGAAGGAAACAGGTAGATTCCTTCTCTTGCTCCATTTAACTCGGACTCCTCAAATAACCAATGGGTTGACATATCATTGAGCCAGGCTCAAGCATGGATTGTTGACTAAATCACTGCTAATAAGGTTTGCATATACTACTGACATGGGTTGCACAAAACATCAAAATTTGACTCTCCATAAGTACCCAAATTACTTAAGGGAGATGTCAACAAATTTTTGGGATGTTCTAAACCAGGGGTCTTCAAACTTGGCCCTTTTATGACTTGTGGACCAACTCCCAGAATTCCTCAGCCAGGCGTGCTGGCTGAGGAACTCTGGGAGTTGAAGTCCACAACTCATAAAAGGGCCAAGTTTGAAGACCCCTGTTCTAAACTGTGATGGAATTAGAGGCTAGTGAAGTGACTCTGTCAAGAGGAAAAATCAAGAATAAAAGTCCAAAACGTCAACCTGGAATCCACAACTCTCCCCTTCTTTAAATGTGGTACATGTAAAAAATGGATAAGTCTTCTATTGGCTGGTCCTGGCCATCCTCTTAACTTTTTTGAGCTGTGAACATAACGTATTTCCAAAATAATTTACTGGAACATCTGTAAAAATTATCATGAAAATGAAAATGTGGTGGTAACACAGAGTTGAAAAAGCAGAGAAAATTAGCAGGTTAAAATATTATAGGATTTCCGAATATGGGCTGATAAAAGCTTTGACTCCTAACATGCCAGACTGAAAAGAAGAAAGTGTGGATAATTGATGTGGTGATACCAGGAAACAATAGAATAAAAGACAAAGAATTGGACAAGATCACAAAGTAGCAAGATCTGAAAATCTAAGTTGGAAGGTTTCGGCATAAACCAGCCCTGGTGATCCCTATGGTTATTGGTACACTAGGTGCCATACCAAAAGGCCTTGGATAGAAAACCTGCACATTGATAAAATTTCCATCTGTCAATAACAAATGCCACACTGCTTGGATCTGCACATATGCTATGCTGATACATTGCAACATCCTAGGGCAGGCATGTCAAACTCGCGACGTCACGTGACATCGCGCAACGTATCGGAACTTTTTCCCATTGCCGAAAATGAAATGGGTGCGGTTTCTCTGTGACGCTCTGGCCTGCGGGCCGGCAGTTTGACACCCCTGTCCTAGGGTCTTGAAAAGAATTCAATGTGAATGAAGCTGACATTGACTAAAGAACTGGCAGCTGTGATTTCACATTGTTGTCTGCAATACAAGTAATACAAATAGGAAAGGGATTCACCGTTGGGCCATCACATTTCATGTTGCCTTATTTTGTGCCAGTACAAGGCTACAGGAGAACACTAACTCAGCAATAGGAAAAGGCCCAGTGTTAAAATATTTTTTTTTGGGGGGGGGTTGTGTGTCTCAGCATGCAAAGTGTTCTAGTTGTCTAGTTGACCCTACCAAAATCATCTCCTAAAGGCATCTTTGTCAATCCAATTCAGCTTCCTTCCACTTAAAAAAATAAAAACTAAATGCAGGATTCGTCTAACAAATGCTCTCATCTCAACTACTTATTATGTAATAGCTCTTTCTGGAAATTTGGGGATTTATCTCTGTGCACTGTGATGCACCTGGTGCATTTTAATTAGTCAAGGAAGGCTAAGGATTAGCAGTCTAGAAACACTCAGGTATCTGAAAGAGAAGCTGTTGAACAGGTGGGAAATGTTACAGCTGAAAAAAGGGCTGCCTTGAAAATTTTGTCCCCAGAGAACAAACTGAAAGCACCAGTCTTGGAATGAGTTCACGCCTCTCTCCACAAGTCATAAAAGGGCCAAATTTGAAGACCCTGGTCTAAAGGTTGGATGTGAGATCCCCCCCCCCCCGGCCCCCAGATCTAGGCTAGACCAGGAAATAAAAACCAAACCATTGCATATTATTGCCAAGGAAACTAACATAGCTGTTTCCATGAAGTTATCAAGAGTTAAGCTCAGATCAAAAGAGAACATGTACTTTTCAATGCAGGGAAAGCAACTGGCTATGTATTTTCCTGTCTGGGTATTCTGTAGGACCCTCAAACTGTTTCATATGTCAAAAGATGAAAAGAAAACTTTCCCATGTTACTGCCTGGTATGATGGATGGATGGATGGATGGATGGATGGATGGATGGATGGATGGATGGATGGAGAGAGAGAGAGAGAGAGAGAGAGAGAGAGAGAGAAATTGGATATCTGGGAATCCCAAAGAGCAGTTCGACCAGGACTTAGCAGCACCAATGATTCAAATAATTCATTAATCAATTCATAATTGAATTAGATGTCATTTTTAAAAACAGATATCTTTTTAAAAACAGGTAATTTTTAATGACTGCTAACAGATGCTAGACCTACCTGACCTTCTATGTCGGACATGTTAAACTCGCAATGTCATGTGACGTTGTGCAACGTATTGGGACGGTTTTGCCATGGTCGGCAATGGGATGGGCGCGGCTTCTGCGTGTTGCGTTCGGCCTGCGGGCCGGCAGTTTGACTCTCCCCCCCATTCTATGTGGTGTCCCTTGGAAAGGGGATCTCAATCTACCAATGAGCATTCTTCTCTTTCAACAGAAACTACCTATACTTGCCTTATGGTGAGAAGAAGCCTTGTGTCTACATCAAGAGCTTTTGGGGGAATCAAACCTTTAGGTTGTATTTATCAAATACCCTGGAAAAAATGGGAGATCTCTTGGTAAGTCTGGAATAAGGCTGATGATTGAGCTGCACGTAGAAAATGTGTCTTTGTGAAACTGTTTTGAATCGATCGATCAACTCAATTTTATGTCCTGTAAGCCGCTTTGAGTCGCCATATGTCAGTAGGTGGCAATATACATTTTATAAATAAATAAATAAATAAATAAATAAATAAATAAATAAATAAATAAATAAATAAATAAATAAGAGAAACAAGAGTTTCTGCCCTATCAACATGAACATCTGAGGCATCAACACCCCAATCAACAACTCAAAAGCCACACACAACCAAGCACCACATAAATAAATAAATAAATAAATAAATAAATAAATAAATAAATAAATAATAATAATAATAATAATAATAATAATAATAATAATAATAATAATAATAATAATAATAAGTTGGAGGGGACCTTGCAGGTCATCTAGTCCAACCCCCTGCTAAGGCAGGAAACCCTATACCAGGGGTATCAAACTCAATTTCATTGAGGGCCGCATCAGCATTATAATTGCCGTCAGGGGGCCGGGTGGGTGTGGCCAGGATGGGCGTGGCCTACTGGGTGGGCATGGCTAGAGTGCGTATGGCCTACTGAGTGGGCGTGGCCAGCTCTACATCGTTGGCATCAAGGATGCCTATGGGGGGAGTGGGACAGATTTGGGGGTCTCTGGCAGGAGGAGGGTCTCTGGGCCAGAGCCAAGGCAGTGGGGGCCGTTCCCTCACTGTTTCCAGGATGGCTTCACGGGCCGCATGAAACCACTTCGCGGGCCGGATCCGGCCCCCGGGCCTTGTGTTTGACACGTCTGCCCTATACCATTTCAGACAAATGGCTGTCCAGTCTCTTCTTAAAAACCTCCAGTGTTGGAGCATTCACCACCTCTGGAGGCAGGTTGTTCACTGGTTAGTTGTTCTAACTGTCAGGAAGTTTCTCCTTAGTTCTAGGTTGCTTCTCTCCTTGACTAGTTTCCATCCATTGCTTCTTGTCCTGCTTTCAGGTGCTTTGGAGAATAGCTTGATTCCCTCTTCTTTGGGGCAGCCCTTGAGATATTGGAAGACTGCTATCATGTCCCCCCTCACCCTTCTCTTCATTAAACTACACATACCCAATTCCAGCAACTGTTCCCTATATGTTTTAGCCTCCAGTCCCCCAATCCTCTTTGTTGCTCTTCTCTGTACTCTTTCTAGAGTCTCGACATCTTTTTTACATCGTGGTGACCAAAACTGGATGCAGTATTCCAGGTGTGGCCTTACCAAGGCATTGTAAAGTGGTATTAGTACTTCATTAGTACTATGCATAGAATAGCCCAAAGCACACATTCCAGTAGAGGATGGGCCCCAGCATGAGTCCAAAAGCTCAGAAGACTAAATCTGTGGTCCTGGTGCAATATTATCCTGGGACACGCATATTCACCTTCATTTGTGAATATTTTCCTTTTACATTCTGTCAAATACATGTTTCCTTTCTTAAACTTAGAGCAAACATGTTTCTTTATCTGCAGCTAAACAATGGGCATTTTTTTTCTTCCCTATACATGTGCTTTCCTACTCATATGTTTTCCTTTGTTACATGAAAGAGTCACTTATGTATCCTGACAGAAACCAGTTACTACTGTCTTTCCTTATTATAAACATATAAAAATATTCCGACAACAATACGTATCTAAAGCATCAATTGCTATCTGGAATGATTTTAATGCCCTTCATGATATTGCTCTTTCCTTTATCTTTCAGGAAGAAGGTTTAGAGCAGGTGAAAGATCTAATTAAAGTTTCTGAGATTGCATCAGAAGAGAAAATAAAGTCGACTCTGGTTGATTTTGTCAAGCAAAGTAGGTAAGAATACTCAGGGAATAAACCTGTCACAATAGTCACGGGTGGTTGATAGGAACTGGTGATATTTGGAAAAAACTTACACTTTCTTAACCATGCAGAGAAGAGCCAGTTTCAGTGGTGGGATTCAGACAGTTCGCACTAGTCTGGCAGAACCGGTAGCTAGTTTTTTGTTGCCCAGGCCCAGAATAGACTTCCGGAAGTGGCATCCACACAGAGAACCGGTTGTTCACATATTTGAATCCCACCACTGGCCAGTTTGGTATACAGTAGTGGTTAAAAGCACCAGGCTAAAACTGGGAGACAGTGAGTTCTAGTTCTGCCTGAAGCATGGAGCCAGCTGGGTGACCTTGGGCCAGTTACTCTCTCTCAGCCCTACGAAGAAGGCAAGGGCAAAACTACTTTTGAAACTTTAGCCAACAAAAACTGCTGGTTTTTTTCTCCAGGCAGTTGCCAGGAGTCAACACCAACACACACCGACACACAAACAAATCATGAAGAGTTGATTTCTAACATACTGTATATCTACACTTATTTTGACTCTGCCCCACATCGGTTTGTGACTTATTTTTAAACAAAACATATACAAAAATAATTTTCCCTTCTGATTAATTTTGCACAGAATAATCTTCTGTACCTGTCTGGTTTTACACTTTGTGTTCACCTGATCTTAAAACATGGGTCTTTTGATCAATATTTATATATTCTACTAAGAGCTTGTAATGTAGTGGGTCTGACGCAAGGAAGAGACGCCAGCCGGAGTACGTATTCAGCTCTTTATTGTGGGGGGTAGCATACTGAGGAACAAGGGTTACCTGGCCTCCTTAAATACCCAGCCAGGTAGGTGACCAGCCAATGGGGTTGGCCCTAGGTTTCCCGCCAAAACTGGGTTTCCCGCCAAAACCGTCCAGGCCAACGCCCCCTGGTGGCTGTTGCTATGCAGGTGCCTGCATTAGATACATAACAGAGCTCTTTTGTAAAAAGGTTGAATCATAAGCAGGTTTTATTTTGCATATAAGTGAGGGAAATGTGACCCAGCTTGAAAACAAAAACTGATCAAAATCTTTGAGCACAACAGCTAAATCAGAATTGCTTGCTTTTTTCATATTCGGTAAGTGTAAAAGTTATTAGGTAAAGATAAAGGTTCCCCCGCACATGCGTGCTCATCGTTTCCGACTCTAGGGGCTCATCTCCGTTTCAAAGCCGAAGAGCCAGCGCTTGTCCGATGACGTCTCCGTGGTCATGTGGCCGGCATGACTAGACGCCAAAGGGGCACAGAACGCTGTTACCTTCCCACCGGAGTGGTCCCTATTTTTCTACTTGCATTTTTATGTGCTTTCCAACTGCTAGGTTGGTTATTACTGGCTTTGATTCCAACTTTACGCCAATTGTGGTTTTTTTTCCTTTGTAAAATTACCTGCAGTTCATTACTAGATACAGGTAATCCTTGACTTATGACCACAATTAAGCCCAACATTTTTGTTGTTAAGTGAGACATTTGTTAAGTGAATTTTGCTCCATTTTACAAACTTTCTTGCCATAATTGTTAAGTGAATACTGCAGTTCATAAGTTAGTAACCCGGTTGTTAAGTGAAACAGGTTTCCCCATTGACTTTGCTTGTCAGAAGGTTGCGAAAGGTGAACTCCTGATCTTGGGACACAGCAACAGTCATAAGTATGAACCAGTCGCCAAACATCTGAAGTTTGATCACATGATCATGGGGATGCTGCAACGGTCGTCGGTGGGAAAAATGGTCATGTCACTTTTTTCAGTGTTGTTGTAACTTTGAACAGTCACTCAATGAATTATTGTAAATCGAGGACTACCTGTAATCTAGCAAACTTTTGAATCTGCCAGAAGGACGTATCACTGATGGGAAGTATTCACTAACAATCCTTGTAAATCAATATTGAATGCAAGATTAACGTAGTTATACATGTTTGTTTAAACTTCCGTTGGATGCAGTAATGGAGGTGCAAAATAACAACCTGTTCACCCAACGAATTAATCTCCTTTGGAATATTAACACGGAAATTGGGTTTCTGAATCTTCATGTTTTTTATAAATGCAAATGATAACTCTGTTTTAATACTGTGCTCTAAATTAACTTTCTTAGTGTATCCTGCCTCTCCTAGTTTGTCAGATTAACATACATCCCAGTAGAAGCGCTATTTTTGTTTGTTTGTTTGTTTCAGAAATGTTCTTTTATTGCCTCTAAAGCTTCTTTTGTGCATCCATAGGGCCTTTATCACAAATGCTGAAAAAAAGCCCAAACTGATGAATCGTACAGCTTTGGATAAAAAGAGATTGAAACTGTGCCAGCAAGAACTGGTAGGTGAATTATTTGATTGTGTTGTTGTGGGAATGAATTAGAAATCTACTGCACCAATTGACTGGTATTACGTTTGTGCTAAGCGCTGCTTGGTTTAACTATAATTTAATGAATAAACTGAATAAACAGTTGCAAGATCCAATCTGAGTTGGTCAACGGGACCAAAGGTTTACTTTTCTGAGCATTCAGAACCTGTGCTGGCCATCAATCGCTGGCCATCAACACACCAATCAACCAATAAGATAAGATAAGATAGATAAGATAACCTTTATTGTCATTTTTTTTACTGTGGGTACAACGGCACACATCAAAAATGAAATTTAGTTGCCCACTCTCAAAGTGGAACACATACATGACACACACCTAAACATACTATATACAACATATGTATAGATCCACACCCCTACCTAACAAATAAATATTAAATACTGCCCATCCTGAATATATAACAGAAGGAGGAAGCTTTAGAGTTCACAAGGTTCATACTATATGGAACAAAGCTGAGGCTAAATCTGGATGTTCTGCTACGGATACCGTGAAGCCTCCTCCCAGAAGGTAACAAGGAAAACAGGTTGTGAAGAGGATATGTAGTGTCCCACATAATCTTATGGACCTTGCTCAACCACCGCATAACTCACTACATAAGGCACCGCATAAATATGACACATAGAATAGCTCCAAGCACACATTCTGCTAGAGAGAAGTTCCTTGAAGATGGGCTCCAGCACATCTGGCCCCAGCCACTGACCCAGATTGGATCTTGTATCCTGGAACACATATATTTGTCTTCATTCGTGAATTAACTGCTCCATCACATGGCAGGCTGGGAATAGGGCAAGCCATGACCAGAATGGCTGGGTTTCCATAAAACATAATGGCAAAGACATTACGATGGCTTGTACGATCTCTAACTCCCATGGAATTCAATCACCCGTGAAATGCTAAGTGTGGCCATCATCCAGCCTGATGTACAGCATTGATCCAATTCTGCTCACTTGAGCAGATCTGAAGGAGAAATGTGGGATTATGCTAAAAGAAAATGACAAATGGAAAGATCATTGCAGGTATTTTTGTTGTAAATAATTCATTCACCACTAGTGACACATTGTCATTTAAAACTAAAACCACAGATGGCCTGAAACTTGGGCAGGGGGAGATTTTAGTTACATGCAGTCCTTGACTTACAACCATTCATGTAGTAACCATTTGAAGTGACTTATAACTATCCTCATGGTCACATGATCAAAATTGGGCACATGACAACTGGCATGTATTTACAACAGTTGTAGGATCTGAGGATCATGTGATCGCCATTTCAGACCTTCCAAGATGGCTTCCGACAAGCAAAGTCAATTGAGGAAGCTAAATTCTCTTAATGACCACATAATTCACTTAACAACCATGGCAACAAAGATGTCATGTTGTCACTGGCACCATCACAGGCCAATTCTTTCCATTGGGGAGAATTTAGGAGGAAGTGTTAAGAAAATGCCCACTTAATGACTCGTCCCCTTTGTCCTCTGAACCTCTGCAATCAGAAAAACTAGTTTAACTTCCAGGGGTTGGAACTGAAAAACAAATCTATGAATTTTGCAGTTCCCCACAAAGATCTTAGAATTCTAGGTTGCTTTGACACTGCAAATTAGAGCAAGGCTCCCCAAACTATGGGCTGCGGCCCGGGACTGGGCTGTGGGGTCTTGGCCAGCAGGCTGCGGAAGTGGCTGGACAGTGCATGCACGCGTGGGCGCGCATTCCCCCCACTCACTCTAGTGTCTGTGGCCCATTTGCACATGCGTGAACGGGGCTGCTAGCCTGGGATGGGTTGCGTGGCCCGTTTGTGCATGCACAAAGGGGCCACTAGCCTCCACGAGGAGTGCATGGCTATTCATCCATGCGTACAGCACCAGCGCATGCTGCATGTGTGAATGGGGCTGCTAGTGCAACGCCAGGTTGTGTGGCCCCATGCGTGCACGCATGTACACACACACCAATTTTGAAGCTGTTTTCTTTCCCTCCGGTCCGCAAGCCCGGAAAGGTTGGAGACCTCTGAATTAGAGCATTTGCATCCCCTGGAATTGTGTGGATTCTTGAACTAATCAGTTGTTTGAGGATGGAGGTTCGAAAGATTTCCCTAAATTCTGCTGAAGATGTTACCTAGCCTGGTGATGAAACCTTCGGAAACCAACCCACAAACTCGGAGAACGAACTTCTACCCGAGCTATAGATATTTGCCACTCCTGCAAACCAGTTGTTTCTCTGTGTTTTTACAGGAAGCCATGTCGAAGGATGCTAAAGGGATTCTCCAGCAGCAAAAAAAGAAGATTTCACTAGATGAAATGATGCGTGAAACACAAAACTTTATAGAGAGGATTCGGTTCTTAGTCGACGAGGTAACTGCTCAAGTTTTCTTTCTTGATCCACTTGACGTTCAAAAGCAACACCCTACTTTATGCCTTAGAAATGACTTATGATAGCTAATATTTTCTGAGACCGGGATATTCCTTGGAAATTGCTATGGCCTTCTCCAGTGTAAAGAATAAACACATAACTAATTAGACAATACTAAGAAGCAGCACCAATAAATATGCTTCTTGACCTCTCCATTGGGATTGGAAGCTATGGTCAAGAGGAAATATAATATCTTCCTAGCCTATATCCTAATATTTGTATTTTTGAAAGAATTCTGTGTGGGTGTGCGTGCGTGCGTGTGTGTGTGTGTGTTGTGTACAAAAACTTGTATACTTGTTGTGATGTATACATTTGGACTGAGGAGATTCAATCTCACTCCCTACCCAATTGAGTCAGCTGATATCTGAATGTAATTTTCTCTATGCTATACTGAATGCTTGTGAGTCTTTAGCAAGATAGCCTGTAAGTATTGGGGTTATTTTTTTTTTTCATGGTTGGTTTTTCATGGTTGCCCAGTTCTGACGTATAAACATGAATTGTGAAAAGTAGCCTTATTTGTTTGTTTGTTTTCTACAACCCCCCCCTTTTTAAAAAAAAAAATACATGGGCATAGGGTCTTAAAACCCTCTATTATCACCATAGATTTAAACACAAACACACCCAAAGAAATCACACTCTCCCCTGTGTGGAATTGACAGTTTCAAAGAACAAGCACAGGACTGGAATGAAGGATTCATTTTCTTCAGTCCAATCTATTTAAGGATCTCAAACTGGGTAGGATCAGCATGTACTTATGCCGCAAAAAATAAAAGCTGAAGGTTAGTGTTGAAAAAAAAGTCTTCATCAGGGTCCAGTCCAAGCTGGGAATAAACAAAATGGAGACTGCTTTAGAAAGAAAGATGTAGTTTATTGAAGAGCAGAGCCAGACACAAGCATGGCTCTGGTAAAGCTGACCACAATTAGCTGGGAGTTATGGGTTTTTATACCTTCTGGCGCTCTTGAGGTTGTTACCTGTTCCTGTTTGAGGCTTTGTATTTCCTGTGTCATGTATTTTGACCTGCGTCCTTTTGGTATTGGTGGGTTAGTCCTATTATATCTTTAGAGTTTGGGTGGGGTATGTAGATTTTAGGGGTCTTTGTCTTCCTAATCTCATTAGCTTCCTGGCTCCAACCTTCCTGAATGGATTATTACATCTGCATTTCTAAAAGCTGGTTTCTGCTGAGTTTTCTGGCTGGAGGGAGGGAGAAGTTTCTGCCTTTTTAAGATCGTCTCCATTATTCCTTTGGAGAAATATATTCTGCCTTTTTAATATTCCCCCAAATATTTCTCTCTCTGGATTCTTCCCACATTAGAGATCAAAATATGCAATAAATAAACCCTCAAATCTGAACTCTGACTTCCATAAAGAAGGTATAATATTGTTGCCTAAAGAGAGGCTGAAAATATTTTTTGTGATTATATGCTATGCCTGCATTTTCATTTTCATTTTGAAATAAGAGCTTGGTGTGTTTAACAGAGCCTTTGATCATCAATTTGTATTTTTTTTTAAGCTGCTGCTGGTTCAAAAAAAGATTCTGCAGGCTGTATCCCTGGCTTAAGTTAAAGCTGTAAATGTTCTTCTTTTTAAGCCTCAACATACAGTGCCCGATATCTTCATCTGGATGCTTAGCAACAACAAAAGAATCGCCTATACAAGAATCCCAGCCAAAGACGTGCTGTATTCCCCTATGAAGGAGCAGCGGGGCAAACATTGCGGAAAGATTAAAACCCACTTCTTGAAAGTAAGGCTGAAAAGAAGTAAAATAATATTGATGCTGCCTAAGTCTTACTGGACTTTTACCAGGTTGCCAGGGTTGTTTGTGAATCTGCTGAATCTCTCAGACCAGTTTCCCAGAGAGAAAAAGTATTGTCAACCCGAGGGGTATGCCAGGTCATTATTGCAGTGTCCTTGGTGTTCTCCGAGCTTGGTTGTTTTCTTGCAGCACTGATAAAGTTACCTAGTTGGGTAATGAAATGTCTGCAAGAAAACAACCAAGGGCCCCACAATTCAACCCTGAGTTGCAAATATTCTCTTCTATTGTTTATGGAGATTCTCAATCATTCAGGTCACGGTTGTCCCAATGATGCTTTTTCAAAAGGTAACTTTATAAACCTATTATAGGCATTGTACACTATAGTATTTTAGTGACAGCTTTTGTATTTTTCCTTTTTTCTGCAGAGTGGAATTCTCTCTCCTCTCCTCTTTATCCTATCATTGAGATTGATATTCTCGGGGCTGACACTATTTCTAGATTGATCTATTGATCCATCATTCTACAGTACAGATGTATTTTGCCATTGTTTTCTTCTATACTACTTTTTCAACTTCTGGTCTGGCTGCAGCCCTAGGATGTCTTGATAGACATCTTCCAAGTACTGTCCCAGCTAGATCCTGCTTAGCTTCTCATGATCAACAGACATCATTTAGATCAGACATGTCAAACACAAGGCCCGGGGGCCGGATCCAGCCCGCGAAGTGGTTTCATGTGGCCCGTGAAGCCATCCTGGAAACAGTGAGGGAACGGTCCCCACTGCCTTGGCCCTGGCCCAGAGACCCTCCTTCCACCAGAGACCCTCAGATCTGTCCCACTCCTGCCCAGGCCCCCATAGGCACCCTTGATGCGAATGATGTAGAGCTGGACATGGTCACCCAGTAGGCCATACGCACTGTAGCCACGCCCACCAAGTAGGCCACACCCACCCAGCCCCCTGAGGGCAACCACAATGCTGATGCGGCCCTCAATGAAATTGAGTTTGACACCCCTGATTTAGATGATGCTACCAATGGGGTATTACGAAAAAATACGGTTAGAAATATCATTGGTGATTTGATATTTTAATTTTTTTTTCTTTAGTTGCCAGGAAAAAGACCCCCAGGTTGGAACGTCCATGGAAAAGTTGATACTTATCTCTGGCTTAGTTCTGCTCACTATGCTCATGCTATGATGGAAAACTTACCTGCTGGATATGAAACAGAAACACCTTTGGCAGAAAGTACAGGATCCCATCCTACTCCCTACCCTGTCAGTCTGATCTACAAAAGTGAGACGCAGTTTTTATTTGGGTACCAGCAAATTATCTAATGTATGAGGGCTCCTTGGTGCTCTCTGAGCTTGCTTGTTTTCTTGCAGAAATTTCATTACCCAAACGAGGTAACATCATCAGTGCTAATAAGGAGTGCCGTTTGCTGCCAGTTTATATTCTAGTGGCTTGCCTGTCACACTGACAGCAAACGGCACTCCTTACTAGCGCCGATGATGGGTGATGAAATGTCTGCAAGAAAACAAGCAGGCTTAGAGAGCACCAAGGGCCCCCCTCATATCAATCCTGAGCTACAAATCTTATCCTTTATTAGCAGTGCTTTTTTTGTAAAAGAAAAAGGTGCCGGAACTCACACATGTCATACAACCTGCCTTGCCTACCCTACAAGGTTCCATCCAAAAAAGGTGCCGGAACTCCGTTCTGAGTGTTCTATGAGAAAAAAAGCCCTGTTTATTAGTATCTAATGTATATTGTGCAGTTGCTGCTTACGAATTTATGTGCTTCTTTGAATCTTTAAAAAAAACAATATAATTAAAATTTAAAACTTATCCTCTGTTTTTTGCAGAAGATAAAACCTGGAGTTGGTTTCAAAGAAAATTGATGGAATTTTCCTGATTATATGTGCTGTTCAACAAGAACATACTATCTTTGAGGCAGTCATTTTTGATAGAGAAAATTAAACAGAAGCCATACATTGGATTATAGAACTATATAAACCCCTTCTATTAGAAAGTGAGGATTAGTATAATCCTGACCAATTGCCCCATCCATTTTGTTTATAAAGTATCTGACATGAATTTACCCATCTAATCCGGGACAAATTAGGATTCAACATAATTTTCAGCTTGTACAAGCGATTCGGGCTTTGGAATTTTCATTCTCAGAGCAAAAATATCCTGAGAGTTAAGCTGTGCGACCATAGACATTTTCTTAAATAAATTATACCTGCCTGCTTAAAACAGGGCATTTTGAAGCACATCTTCAAACTGAATGTTCTCATGGTCATCCCAAGAAGTGCTGAAAAAAAAGACGCAGAGAATCCCATACTACCCATGTGTTGTTGGGGAAGGAGTGAAAGAAAAAGCCAAAAGTATACAATCTCAGTGGGTGGCTCAGTGGGTTAGGACACTGAGCTTGTCGATCTGAAGGTCGGCAGTTTGGCGGGTTGAATCCCGAGTGCCGCATAACAGAGTGAGCGCCTGTTCCCAGCTTCTGCCAACCTAGCAGTTCGAAAGCACGTAAAAATGCAAGTAGAAAAATAGGGACCACTACAGTGGGACGGTAACAGCGTTCCGTGCGCCTTTGGCGTCTAGTCATGCCAGCCACATGACCACGGAGATGTCCTTGGACAAGCGCTGGCTCTTTGGCTTTGAAACGGAGGTGAGCACCGGCCCCTAGAGTTGGAAACGACTAGCACGCATGTGCGGGGGAACCTTTACCTTTACCTTTACCTATACAATCTCAAACCTGAGCTGGATTTTTTTTTCTGGGAAAAACAAAGAACCAGGGTATTTTCCAGCTAGTGTTGATCCCACAATGAATCAGCTAGAAGAAAAACGATGCAACCTGTTCCATGATCTTTTATATCCCCTTTTTCCTACCATGTTTCTATCCCACTCCTGGCCTTCCCCAAGTGATATTCATTTAACTTTCTCCATTATCTGTTTGCAGCCAAGAATACTTTTCAGTTGAGAGCTCACATGTATCAAGCAAGAGGACTAATTGCAGCTGACAGCAGCGGCCTATCGGATCCTTTTGCTAAAGTGACTTTTGTTTCCCACTGCCAGACCACAAAGGTAAGGGAAAATGAGAATAATTAATGTACTTAGAGAAGGGTGTCTAACTTTTAGCATTTTACAATATGTGGCCTTCAACTCCCAGAACTGAGGCTTGCTGGCTGGGGAATTCTGGGAGTTGAAGTCCACATATCTTAAAATTCCAGAGGTTGGGAAACACTGACATAGAGGAACAAGGTCACGATAAGCTTGATGTCATTAGACAATGCAACCCAGAAGAAATCCTTTTGCAGGTGTGATCAGGTGTAGGAAAAACCGTTCTGTAAATTGTTGGCTGAATGATCAAAAGTGCCAAGAGCTTAATTTAAAAAACTATATATTTTAGAAATGTGCAAGGCCAACCAATTCTATAGTGATCCTGGGTGGCAGGCAATAAAGATAGACATATAATATAATTTTTAAAAACCCAAACATTGGAAGAAAACAAACTCTTTAAAGAGAATCAAAGGACCTGGTACCTGTTTTAACCTTTTTAACCTGCTTTAACCATGGTCATTTGAACATATTATGTTGACAACTATTGCCAAATTTGTTTGGACGATATCAGGTTATTACCAGGATAAACTGTAATATCTTCTTACAAGCACTACTATTATTAATATACTAGTTTTCCCTTCTCCTTTAGATCATCCAACAAACTTTGTCTCCTACTTGGAATCAAATGTTGCTTTTTAATAATATTCAGCTTCACGGCGATGCCAAGGAAATTGTTGAATTCCCTCCTGTAATCATTGTGGAACTCTATGATGATGATGCTGTGGTAAAGATAATTCCCCATACTTATATACATTTTTTTAAAAAGATCTGTTGGTCAATATAATGAGTTGCAGAGGTTTTTTAAAAAAATATTTTTGAAACCATCCCAATGTTATGAACAAGGTGCAAGTGATACATAGAAGCTGAGGTTGTTCTGGAAAAAAATATTCTACTTCTATCAATATGAGAAGAATTGAGTAAAATACTGATTTGTTATCTTTCCCCTAGGAATCAACAATGTTGGATGTAATATACTGTATGCTAGTTTTTTTTAAAAAATCTAGAAGGACAAGGAAGAAACATATTTTTAGATCCCCAGGCCCCAATTTTACATGACTTTGGTGTCCCCATTCAGATCCTTCCAAATCTTATGAAAGGGCTATATGGAATATGATTTCAACCAACTCTCATTGGGATCTCATAAAGAGATCCTGAAGTCTCAATAAAGGAGAATATTTGTAGCTCAAGAATGAAATGAGCGGTTATTTGTGCTGTCTGAGCTTCATTGTTTTCTTGCAGACATTTCATTACCCAAACTAGGCAACATCATCAGTGCACTGGTGGTGTTACTTAGTTTGGGTAATAACACATCTGAGCATCAAGAACCCTTCATCCAGTGGTGGGATTCATATATGTGAACAACTGGTTCTCCGTGTGGATGCAGCTTCTGGAAGTGCATTCTGGGCCTGGGCAACAAAAATTAGCTACCGGTTCTGCCAAAGTGGTTGAAACCGGCTAAATCCTACCACTGCCTTCATCCTGAAGTCTCACTGGAATTTCTGCAAGATTCCTGGATTCTTATCTGAGATCTTAATAAATTGTTGGCACCTGAAGGTACCAGGCGTCTTATGAATGTTAAGCATCGTAGACAAATATTTTAATTTGGGTGGTGGGTTCCAGGTGTTACTTTGCGGAAAATGGATGCTTATCTTGCCAAATGGGCAATGCATAGGATATCAGAATTTAATGGCCTCTGGTGGGCTAATTACATACTTTATCTTGACTAAGGGAATATTGACATGATGCCCATTCTTGCTTCTGAAATATCATCAAGGGCTTAATTTATTTCATTAAATGATGGCTCAGTTATCATTTAATCTCTGTTAATGATTATGTGCCATTAAATCAGTGTTGACTCTTAGCAGCCATATGGATATGGATGATCTTTCTCCAGCTTGGACCTTCAGATCTTCTAACACTGCTGGAACTGTCCTTTTGTACATCCATCAGTGCATTTCTAAGCCACTTACCACTGATTGATTGAAGCCACATAGAAGTACTAAGCTAGACAAACACAAACAGATAAATGAAAGTGTAGGATCCTTTGTTTCTACTGAATCTGGATAGTTAATATTGCTGCACTGCTAGTAACTCCTTTGCTTATTCCAATGACTGCAAACATGAATTTGGAGGATCAGCAGAACGTGAACATAAATGGCATTTTGTATTTTTTTCTTTTTAAACATATAGGGAAAATCAGAATATATTGGTGCAACTGTGGCTGCTCCAGTAACTATGCTGGTGGAGGACAAATATGAGCCTCCAAAACTTAGTTACCACCCTCTGTACTGTGGCAGTCTTTCAGGAGGGGATCTGCTTGCTGCATTTGAGCTACTTCAGGTGAGTTTTGAATAATTTCAGTTTTAAAGGAATTAAAATGGGATTCAATTCCATTCAAAGTTGAATCCAGTTCAATTAAAGATGGATTCAGCTTTACTCTGTCTTATTAATATGCACCGCCAGTGACTCCTAGTGACCACATAGATGGAACTATATAGTTTCCAGTAAGAATGATCTTGATGTAGAAATACTTTAGAGGAAGATTTTATTTGAATTAAAGTTGTGGGGGGAGGGGAAGGACTGTGAGTTCCAAGGAGAATTTCAGGATATTTTTTCCAGAGTGCTTCTAACAGCATCACAGCTGAACAGTAACATATGTTTTTGTTCTATAGGTTCCTGATGCTGGCCCAGAAAACCTTCCACCTCTTGATCCTCCAGATGCCAGCCTAATCTATCCAGTCCCAACCAATATACGACCTATATTAAGTAAATATAGAGTAGAAGTAAGTTAAGATAAACAACTGCCTAATGATCCTCTGAGCCCTTGTCTACTGCATGTAAATGTGCTGATGTTATGTCTGGATGTTTTCCCTGAGGTGCAGGTTTTCACATTGTTTTTATGAGCATTTCCTTCCTTCCTTCTCCTTCTCCTTCTCCTTCTCCTTCTCCTTCTCCTTCTCCTTCTCCTTCTCCTTCTCCTTCTCCTTCTCCTTCTCCTTCTCCTTCTCCTTCTATAAGCATCTTGGAAGGTCCCTTTCTTGTTAACTAATGAATTAATTAACACAATCCAGGGCCAGTTGCTTTATGCTTTATAAGCCGCTCCAAAGCAAAACAGAACTAGAAATTCAGGTTAATGAGGGCAGATATGATATTGTTGCCATTACGGAAACATGGTGGGATGAAACCCACAAATGGAACACACAGCTAGAGGGATTTGAATTATTTAAAAGAAACAGACCAAATAAAAGAGGAGGTGGAGTTGCCCTCTATATAAGGAATAACTACATCTCTACAGAAATAGAGCACAACAATAACGAAAACTGTAAACTTGAATGCATTTGGGTCAATATAAAAAAGGGGGGAAATGACATTGCCATAGGTGTATACTATAGGCCACCCAACCAAACAGAGGAAATAGATGAACTTTTTGCTAGTCAGCTAACTAAGGTATGTAAGAAGCACATCACAATAGTAATGGGGGATTTTAACTGCCCTGACATCAACTGGGAGACAAACTCTGCACCAAGTGGAAGATCAAACATTTTCCTGACAAACCTAGCAGACAACTTTGTCACCCAAAAAGTAGAGAAGGGAACTAGGGGATTAGCCATTTTGGATCTAATTCTCACTAACAGAGATGAAATGATAGAAGGTGTTGAAGTCACAGGAACCTTGGGAGGAAGTGATCATGCAATATTGGAATTCAACATTATGGAAGCACAAACAATAGAACACAGTCAAACTAGAGTCTTGGACTTTAAGAGAGCTAATTTCAATAAACTTAGAGAAGGCTTGGGAAGGATTCCATGGATGAGAATCCTCAAGGGGAAAACAACTACAGAAACTTGGGAAATTTTGAAAAGTGAGATAATAAAAGCCCAGTCTAGTACAATACCAATGAAGAGGAAAAATAACAGCTCTCAAAAGAAACCAGCATGGTTGCATAAAGAACTCTCTGACAAATAGAAAGATAAAAAGGACAAGTATAGAAATTGGAAAGAGGGGCACATAACTAAGTCAGAATATCAGCAAATAGCCCGAGCCTGCAAAGATGAAGTGAGGAAAGCTGAGGCTCAAAATGAACTAAGGCTTGTGACCAAAGTCAACAATAACAACAACAACAAAAAAAGCTTCTTTCAACATGTAAAAAACAAGAAAAAAATGAAGGAAATGATTGGTCCATTAGTGGGTGAAAGTGGCAAGAAGGTGACAAGCAACAGGGAGAGAGCAGAACTATTTAACTTGTTTTTTGCATCTGCCTTTACACAAAGGGAAAAAACAGACCAACCTATCAAAAATAGTGCCATAAAAAACAGAATAGAAACACAAGTTAACGAATCCTTCTCTCTTCACCTGCCTCCTCTAAATCAGGGCTTTTCAACCTTTTCACCCATTGTACCACTTTTAGGATATGGCAACATCCAAGTACCACCAGTCGCCTAGCAAGGTGTGAAAAACTTGATGACCAAAAAAAAAAAGGAAAAAAGTGATGAAGTATAGGTAGTCCTTGACTTACAACAGTTCGCTTAGTGACTGTTCAAAGTTACAATGGCACTGAAACAAGGGCCCCCCCAAGCCACAGCCGAGCAAGACACCTGCCTGCCCGTCCAGCAGCGCTCTACCTCCTGTCCGAGGTTTTCATTGTTGTGAGCATTTCTGTTGAGGATTGGCAGCAGAGATGGGGTGTGGGGGGTTGATTTTTATTTTTCCCCCTCTGCTGGGTGTTTGCATCAGGTTTTGGTCACTTCACATGACCCTGGGACACTGTGACCATCATAAATATGAATCAGTTGCCAAGCATCTGAATGTAAATCACAAGACCCTGGAGATGCTGCAACATTCCAGCTGATTGGCGCTTTTTCTGGGCTCAGCAGACACGCCGGGATCAACGCTGAGCTCCAGTTGGAGCCTGGCACTGATCCTGGCACTTCCGCTGAGCCCTGACAGCCCTGCAGCTCCAGCCGTCTCTCACTCAGGCTTATGCAGTGCTGCCACCAGTTCAGCTCATTCCCCTCCCCCGCTACCACTTTTCTAGGATGGTCGCAGACCACCTGCCAGGTGCCAATGTACCACAGGTGATACCCATACCACTGGTTGAAAAGCCCTGCTCTAAAGGGTTGTTGTGTTTAATACATTCATCCCTGAAGTGAGTTCGGTAGAAGTCACATATTATTCTTTTTCCTGCTGCAGGTTCTATTTTGGGGTCTTCGGGAATTGAAGAAAGTGCAGTTTCTCTCTGTTGATCGTCCCCAAGTGTACATTGAATGTGCCAGTAAAGGAGTGAAATCCTGTGTGATCCAGAGCTACAAAAGAAATCCCAATTTTAATACCCTGACAGACTGGTTTGAAGTGGTACGTGCATACAAATCTCTGCTAAATATATTCATCTTTGCACTGTTTGTCTTTTGTTTAAAATAATAAATTAAGAGTTAGACAGAATTTCACAAGAATAATTCATTTATCTAGCATAATGCAACCCATTAGAGATGTGAGCTTCAGGTTTGATTTAGTTCTGAAGGGCAGTGGGTGACTTTGAACAAATCATTTAGCTTATAGCTGCCTTATTGTAGTGGAATGTAGACTGGATTCCCATGTGGGAGGACCTGCATTCCAGAGGACAAAGTGGCTGGGAAGCTTAGATAGTTTTGTCAGAAGAGAGTTAAAATGGCCCCTCCCTGGCAAATCTTAGAGTATATTTTTGGTGAGGCAAATAGTTGCTTTAGTGTAGCAAGATTTCTGTCTAAAGGTGAGGAACATTAAGGGAAATGGCTCAGAAATAATTCCACATGTTTATCTTGGGTCTTGGGGCCTGGCACTTACAATGTGGTTGAAATCAGAGAAGACAATCAGATTGTGAATTTCATTTCATTTTTAAAATGTCATTTCATTTTTAAAATGGCGTTAAGCAGATCAGCTACCATTCTTGTGGGACAGCTGATAACCAGCATTTAGAAGTACAATACTATTCATACCCTAATGCAGGCTGCACAGGAGAGGGGAAATTCGAACCATATTGTTTTAAGAAACTATGTCCAGAAAGAAAATAAAGGAAGATTAACTTCCCAAACTCCTTTTGCATTATTTCTCCACTAACTTTAATTGCACCCTGTGCACTTCACATTTCTAGCTGCATCTGGCATATAATTTAAAGAAAAAATATTACAGAATTGTTGATTACATCATTAAGGCTTTTTGGACTTTAAATTAGGCATAGGAAGAAAGGGAGAGAAATGCAATTAAAATGAGGTTTTAAATGAAAAAAAAATAGCTTGGATAACAAAGAAAGAAAACCTGAATCTGATTTTGTTTGATTGCTTATTTATCAATCTGTTTCATTTCATTTCATTTCTACTTGTCTAAGAATGTTTTTTTTTAAATTACTGAAAATTCATGCACATTTTTTGCACATTTATTATTTATATGTGCTTCCCCCCCATATTATCATATACTTATTTTAGTAAGATATTTGCATAATGTATATATCTTGCTGTGCACTTTATGAGCTGTGAAGTTCATTATAACATTTAGACAAGTATGATTTTGAAGTTTTAATTATCTTAATTTGTGGGCAGTTTCAGAAGTGTCAGTTCAACATGCTCACATTGTAACGATAATCAAAGAATTTATGTTTTATGAGAAATTAATCAGATAGACTTATCAAATAAATTGTGTCTAATATAAAAGTCTATCCACCGTAGCATGTTATCCAAGTTTGGAAGGAACACATTATGACAAGTCTCTTGTTCCAAGGTTCGTGTGAATCAATAAATGGATTTAGACTTCAAACGTGACTTTAATTAAAATGAAAATAAAGGTGAATCTAATAACTGGAATTTATTAGGTGCAAGATCTGAGGCTTGTTGTTTTTAAATGACAAAATGTCAGAAATTAAATGGGATTTTACTAAGGAGTTTAGGTTAGGTTATTTTTTTTAAGAGAAACATCTGCAGTTATCTTAAACCCAGTAGATTTTAATCTTTGTGACATTTAATGGGATTCTTCAAAGGACCAATGACATGTTGGAAATAGATGATGAAAGGGTGTAAAACATCTGTGGCCTTTCAGACATGAAATTTAAAGAAATCCAGCCTTTGTAAAAAAAATTGGAAGACAAACTGCAAATCATCTCAAGTAAATTACAGAAATCCAATCACCAGAGGATTTTCTTGTAGGATTTGATAGAAAACTCATTTCCAGTTAGAACTAAATGTGCAGAAAGCAAATGATGAAAAATGCCATTTGAGAAGATAAGAAAAGATCTGACTGGTTCTTTTGTGTTTTTCCATTGTTAGGAATTGCCTGAAAATGAACTTCTGCATCCTCCACTAACCATCTGTGTGGTTGACTGGAGAGCCTTTGGCCGTAGTACTCTAGTTGGGACCCACACTGTCAACTGCCTTAAGCAGTTTCTGTATAAGCCCAAGGAACCTCTTGTTTCCTTAGCCAAAGAAGCTGACATCATAGAAGTGGACAAAGGTAAGTCATGCCAAAAGTCCAGTCAGAATCCACTGTTGGAAAGAAAAATCTTCAGGTATAGTCCAAGCCAGGAATAAGAAAATGGAGACTGCTTTAGGAAAGAAGGTCCAGTTTATTGAATTGCAGAACCCACAACAGCATATGGTTCTGGGGCAGCTGACCAACTGATTTGATGAGTACAAGGATTTTTATACAATTTGACAGCATTTCATGAATTGGAGGCTTGCTTTGTGTACTTTTGTTATTAGATTTGTTTAACTTGTTTCACAAAGGTTAGCAAAATAGTTACTTCCTTGTCAAACAAATGTGATTAATTTTACCCCTGTTGGGGAAAAAAAGTCTTCATCATGGTTCAGTCCAAGCTGGGAATAAACATGGCGACTGCTTTAGGAAGAAAGTTGCAGTTTATTGGAAGAGGAGAGCTAGACAGGAAGATGGCTCTGGCAGAAAAAGAGAGTGAGCACATGTAGGGAGTGGGTTTTTATACGCTCTGGAGCCTTTTGTTTGGAGTTGTTTCCTGTTCCTGTTTTGAGGCTTTGTATTTCCTGTGTCATGTATTCTGACCTATGTCCCTTTGGCATCTGTGAGTTAATCCTATTATGTCCTGTTTTAGACTTTGGGTGGGGTATGTAGATTTTAGGTGTCTTTGTCTTCCTAAGCTTCTAGCTGGGAGCCTCCAACCTTCCTGGATTATTTACATCTGCATTTCTACAGAGCTGGTTTCTGCTTGGGGGAGGGAGACCTGGGGCTATTAAGAAAAACTGGGCATGCTTTTCTGCCTCTTCAATATCCTTTGAGGAAATATATTTTTCTGCCCTTTTAATATTTCCTTCTCTGGGGGGGGGGGGCTGACTTCCCACACACCCTTATCTTTAGATTGTCTATTACCTCCATTGAGCTCTCTTTGTGAATCAATAGGCTTGATTCAAAGTTTCTGCTTTTCGCTATAGCCAGGGATTTCATGAGTGAAACGTTGTTTCTGCATTTCTTTTCCTGAGTTTTATTCTTGTGATTTGGGGGGAGCGGGGGGGCGGCATAGTAAAAAGGATTGGGGTGTGTGTGCATTCTTACCACACCACCCTCTTTTCCTTTCGTAGAGCCGTGAAGATGCCAGGCCTTGGAGACCAAGCTGCTCCTGTTATTAATGGTTGTTTTTGTGACATCTATTTTAGCAGGATTTATTGATTAATATTTCATTGTTAAATTTTAATGTTTGATTTATATTGTTGAGCTGAGCAGCATGGAAGGGTAGTGGTTGCGGTGGTGGTATATGGGTCTGATAAGGGTAATCCTATAGGTCCTTTCTGTGTAGGCTTCTCTTTGTCATCCTCTGGCATCTGCCATCTCCCTCAGCCTTCTTCTACAACTGCCTACCCCTCACTCACCCATTTCTTCAGAGCAACCTTATGCTCAACAGGCATTGAGCTTGCAGTCTTGTGAGTAAGCCTGCTGCTCTGGCTTACTCACAAGAAGGCTGGCGTTTTTCCTTCACCTCATCCACATCTTCCATTACAATTGCAGAAGTGGCTGGCCATTGACTGCTTCCTAGGGCTGAGAGGTGTGACCGGCCCATGGTCACCCAGCTGGCTTCTTGCCTAAAGCAGGACTAGAACTCACAGTCTCCCAGTTCCTAGCCCAGTGCCTTAACCATTACCTAAACTGGCTCCTGTGTCATTAATTTGTTTTTCTTTGCATTTAAGCTTTATCCCATAATTTCACAGTGTGAACTATGGCCTCTGGTTTCCAGGCTGTACCTTATTGATTAACCTACCTGCATGAAGGACTAGTCAGAAAGCTTAAAGGTTTGTCTACATCTGATCTAAGAGATGTACTGTCGTACAGCCACTTATATGGGAGAACCAGCTACAATATCCTGAGTCTCAGGTTCTCCATTTGGAGTTCGGTTTGGGGGGGGGGAAATCACTGCTCAAGATCAGAGAGGCAGTTTACGTTCCAAGGAGTATTAATTTCCGATTAGGCGCAGAAATGTTGGAACAGGAAGCAAGCATCTGATAGATGCCCTGGGTCTCCACCCCACCCCCACCCCCATATTTTTCAATAACAGCCAAAATGGGCATTTAGAATCATATCTACTTTAGGCTGATTTGCATAATATACTTTTAATAATTTATGAACTATAGTATTTGTATTTAAGACAGGAATTATTGAGTTTAGAGAGGAAGTTGAACCAGTTTAGTCCCATACAGTTTTGGTACTTGGCTCAATAGTAGTAACTGTGAGAGAGATCTTGGAGTCCTAGTGGACAATCACTTAGATATGAGCCAGCAGTGTGCTGCAGCTGCCAAAAAAGCCAACACAGTGCTAGGCTGCATTAACAGAGGGATAGAATCAAGATCGCATGAAGTACTAATACCACTTTACAATGCCTTGGTAAGGCCACACTTGGAATACTGCATCCAGTTTTGGTCACCACGATGTAAAAAAGATGTCGAGACTCTAGAAAGAGTGCAGTGAAGAGCAACAAATTATTAGGGGACCGGAGGCTAAAACCTATAAAGAACAGTTGCTGGAATTGGGTATGTCTAGTTTAATGAAGAGAAGAGCGAGGGGTGACATGTTAGCTGTGTTCCAATATCTAAAGGGTTGCCACAAAGAACAGGAGGTCAACCTATCCTCCAAAGGATAGGTTGGAGGCAGGACAAGAAGCAATGGATGGAAACTAATCAAGGAAAGAAGCAACCTAGAACTAAGGAGAAATTTCCTGATACTTAGAACAATTAATCGGTGGAACAAATCTGCCTCCAGAAGCTGTGAATGCTCAAACTCTGGAAGTTTTTAAGAAGATATTGGACAACCATTTGTCTAAAATAGTGTAAGTTTTCCTGCCTGAGTAGGGGGTTGGACTAGAAGACCTCCAAGGTCCCTTCCAACTCTGTTATTCTGTACAGCTGATAAGACTTTCATATTTAGAACATTGAACAGGTGGTCTTTCTTGTTCACTTTTATATATTAACATCTTTCCAGCTTCACCTGCCGTAGCAGATGTTCCACCACAACCTCAGACAAGTGATGATCACATTTATGTTGATGTTGAACATGGTGAGCCTCATTTAGCCATCCCAAAAACAGAGACGGCAGCAGTTACTATTCCCCTACCAGCTCCTCTTTTACCACCGGCTCCTTCACGGAAATCTTCATTGGCCTCTTCCTCTAGACCTTCAAAAGATGAGAGACTAAAAGTAGGTAATATTCAATTTTGGAGCTTTTTGCATTTCCCACTAGACAGTGCATTCTCTTCTATATTATTAAACAAGGTGCAAAAAAATATACCAGGCTGAAAGACACATACAGATAGTCCTCGACTTATGACTGCAACTGAGCCCAAAATTTATGTTTGCCAAGTGAAACAGTTGCGAAGTGAATTTTGCCCCGTTGGATGACCTTTCTGTTAAATTAATAACACGGTTGTTAAGCGACTCTGTCTCCCCATTGACTTTGCTTGTCGAAAGGTCGCAAAAGGTGATCACATGTTCCCGGGACACTGCAACCGTCATAAATATGACCCCGTTGCCAAGCCTCCAAATTTTGATCACGTGACCATAGGAATACTGCAACAATTTTAACTTTGTAACTTTGAATGGTCACTAAACGAACTAGCGTAAGTTGAGGACTACCTGTACTTCAAGTAGGGATGTTTTCTTCTGAGCTCATAAAACATATTTGTATGTGAGACAGATCCTTATGTTCTATTTATGTATTCATCACATTTATATGGCTGCCCATCTCGCACAAATTGTTCTGTTATTATTTACCGTCTGCAGAGAACATGACAGAAGGGAAGTAAACATATACAGACAATCCACCTAATTACAGGTAGCCCTCGACTTACCACAATTGAGCCCCAATTTTTTTTGTTGCTGAGTGAGACATTTGTTAAGTCAGTTTTGCTCCATTTTACGACCTCTCTTGCCTCAGTTGTTACGTGAACCACTGCAGTTGATTAGTTGGTGAAGCTGACTTCCCATTGGCTTTGCTTATCAGAAGGTCACAAAAGGGGACCACACGACCTTGGGACACAGCAGCGGTCATAAATGTGAACCAGTTGGCAAACATCTGAATTTTGATCACGTGATGATGGGGAATGCTGCCAAGGTCATAACTGTGAAAAACAGTCATAAGTGATGCTGTAACATTGAATGGTCACTCTAAACTCTAGAAAGAGTGCAGAGAAGAGCAACAAAGATGATTGGGGGACTGGAGGCTAAAACATGTAAGGAACGGTTGCTGGAATTGGATATGTCCAGTTTAACGAAGAGAAGAGTGAGGGGTGACATGATGGCAGTGTTCCAATATCTCAGGGGCTGCCACAAAGAAGAGGGAGTCAAGCTATTCTCCAAAGCACCTGAAAGCAGGACAAGAAGCAATGGATGGAAACTAGTCAAGGAGAGAAGCAACCTAGAACTAAGGAGAAACTTCCTGACAGTTAGAACAATTAACCAGTGGAACAACCTGCCTCCAGAAGCAGTGAATGCTCCAACACTGGAAGTTTTTAAGAAGAGAGTGGACAGCCATTTGTCTGAAATGGTATAGGGTTTCCTGCCTGAGCAGGGGGTTGGACTAGATGACCTTCAAGGTCCCTTCCAACTTTTCATTATTATTATTGTTTTTGTTGTTGTTTTTGTTTTTGTTGTTATATGAACTTTTGTAAGTTGAGGACTGCCTATATATGCAAAAGTTCTGTGGGGCCATGGCAGTGGCTTCATAACTGGATGCCCAATTCAGCTATCCAGGCAATCACCTCTGGCATTGCTTCAGGCAGATCTTCTGCGGAACCAGAGAATGCATGTTGTGAACAATCTTGCACAATGTGCTCAATAGTTTGTATATCAGTACCACAATCACAACAAGGAGAATCTTTCCATCCCCACTGATACAGGGCAGAGGCACATCTTCCAGCATCACACCGTATTACGTCCGTAGCTTTTCTTAAACTACCCTGGACAATGCTAAATGAGTGACAATGATCAGATGCAGCCGTACTGCCCTTTTGGGCCTCGTCACCATGACACACAGAAATGCATAAACTCAAATAGACTGACTGTGGCATTATAATGTCACATTATTATACCCTAAAGGCTATGGATAATGAAGCTATTTTATATAGTTGTTTGGGGGAGCATAAGCTAGGAGGCGTATCCATGCTGAAAATTGTTATACAGTTTAATGCTATCGCTCAGATAGGCCTGATTTGGGGGAAAAAGGGCCAGAAAGACCACAAAAGTAAAATGTACATATTTTTTTTAAAAAAATAATCTCATCTTTACTATTTTGATATATAACTCAAGATGTTGAACACCGGCTAATACAGGTAGTCTTCAACTTATGGCCACAACTGAGTCCAACATTTATGTTTCTAAGTGAAATATAAGTAAGTTTTGCCCCATACTTTTCTTGCCACTGTTATTAGGTGAATCATTGCAGTTGTTAAGTTAGTAACTGGTTGTTAAGTGAATCTGGCTTCCCAATTGACTTTGCTTGTCAGAAGGTCGCAAAGGGGGATCACCTGACCCCAGGACACTGCAACGGTCATAAATATGAGTCAGCTGCCAAGCATCTGAATTTTGATCATGTGACCATGGGGATGCTTGCAACGCTTGTGTGAAAAACGGTCATAAGTCACTTTTTCATTGCCGTTGTAACTTTGAACGGTCACTGAATGAACTGTGGTAACTTGAAGACTGCCTATATTTTTTGTCCTCCTATTTCTCCCACTAAAACAGCCCTACAAGGTGGGTTAGGCTGAGAGAGAGTGACTGGATCAAAGTCATCCAGTGCCTTTCATACCTAAAAGAGGACTAGAGCTAACAGTCTCCTGGTTTCTAGCCTAGTGTTTTAACCACTAGACTAGACCATATTGGCCTATGATTTGTCATTCTAGAAGAGATCCAGTTTTAAAACATCCGTATTTTGTATTTCTTTGTCATAGACATTTGTGTAAATTGGAAATGTTTATTAGGAATTGCTGTGTTGCTATAATTAAAAATAGATGCAAAACTACATTTTTGTAAAAAAAATTACTCCCAGCAAAAGTCAATCTCCCCTGTAACTTTTTTTAAGGACCGCACAAAATCAATTTACCGCTCTACCAAGAGGAAAAAAAGAACTCTTGCTGATGAATCTGCTGAAAATGTCATTGATTGGTGGTCAAAGTATTATGCTTCGGTAGAAAAAGCACAAAAGGTAGGTAAATTCATAATGCGCATTTTAATCTATGTCTCTATGTGATATACTTTTTTAGGGTTAAAGTTAAAGAATAGCTCCTTTCCAGGAGTTTGCAGCAAAGAAAAGTATTCTTAATTAAATCCTGAACTCATTGGTAGCTTCACATTGCAGTAAACAAGGACATACATTCAATTTTGCAGCTACTAAGATTGTTGGACGAGCAGGCACAAAAACAGCCAGGGAAGTGATTGAAATCTGGGAAATGGGTCCCTTGTTAGTCAACAGGAGTCTTGATTTACCACCAGTTTATCAAGTACTTAGAAGACTAGGGCTAATCAGCAGAAGCAAAGGACAGCCAATGACTTAATAGCCAGCCATCAACACCCCAATCAACATCGAAAAAGCCACATACAACAGGCACCATATAAACACCACACACAGAACCCACACACACTCTGCTAGAGAAAGGTTCCCTGAAGATTGACTCCAGCATGAATCTGAAAGCAGGGAAAACAAAATCTCTGGTTCTGGTGACCGATCCAGATTGGATCCTGCGACATTATCCTGCGACATGTATATTTGCCTTCATTCCTAATTAAATAATTAAATAAGAGAAAGTAAATATATTAAAGCTGGATTGCAGTTAAGTAACTTGTTCTGTATTTTCATAGTTATCTAAACTTTTCAATTTATTTCAAAAGGCAAAAGTCTTAGATTTCAATGATGGAAAACCAGGAACATGTAAGTAAATATTTATGTTTTTATTAATAATGTTTTTCATAGTAAACGGTAACAGTCCATTCTCTCAAAAATACTCATACTCAGTCAATATTGTAATATATTCTAAGTTATCTGTTTGCCTACGGAATATCTCTTTCCCTAGAAAAGGAACTTTTGATCCCACTGAAAATCTTACTTGTAGAAGGAGAGAGAAAGCCCAAGGTTGAAGACCCCACGCCATTTTTATTTTTTAAATTTACTTAGCTGGGACCCTGGAGTGTTATGGTGCAGGAAACCTGACTTTTGCTGAGCAAAAGTCTATATTTTTTAAATCTACAAAGTAAATAGGATGGGATAGTGAGCCTGTAGGTCTCAGAAGAAGATTCTGGGGACCAGCATTTTACTTAGTCCCGCAGTGAGTCTTTCCATGTAGGTCAGATGTTTAAAAATGTCGATAGGAGAGAATATTTGAAGCTCATGGTTGAACTGTCGGGCCCTTGGTGCTCTCTGAGCTTACTTGTATGATTGTAGAACCGAGCTTTGGAGAGTCCCAAGGACCCTGCTGTTTAAAGATAGCCCTGAAACCAAATCAATTATATTGAAACTCAGGGGCGTTAAGGGTGGGCTAAAAAAAATAATAATCAAAATCCAGGCATTTGTGGTGCAATCGAATCCTCTCCAGCTAGCCGTGGCGATCACCTTGTTTTCAACCCTGCCCGTCAGACCTGCTGCGCCAGTCCTGCTGCGCCAGTCCTGCTTAACCAGATGCCATACTGTCATAAAAAATGGGGGGGGGGGGGAGGGAGCTGAGGGGTGAGATAAAAGGGGGAAGGATAGAGGAAAGGAAAGTGAAAGTCTTCGTGCAGGCTGCTCCAAGGTCACCAAATGGAATGCAACACCTGCTGGCCCACGCAGCTGGGGACTGTTACCAAAATAATTAGTTTAAATACTATTAGACACTCACCCATAACCAGGGCAGGGATGGGACCTAAAGGGGAATGTTAACTATATGCTTTGGGCTCGAAACACCAGATTCGGCTTTGCTACATTGTAGCTAATTGGCTCTAGTAAAGTATATTTTCTATGCCCATGGGTCCAAGAGTCCTTCTTTGATAATGGTCTAAGGGGGTGGGGGGGGTGGGGGGACAGATGACAATCTTACCCCTTAGAATGCCCAAGGTTAAACTTAATGATGGCTTTAATGATGATTCTGTAGTGCGCACCCCACTCCCAAGATGGTATATTAGAGAATGCCATGTTTTCACTACAATGTTTACAGTCATTTATGAGGTTGCCAGCGTCCGTTGCACTTTCAGTGATAGTAGCCTTGAGTTTCATCCTGGGCGCAGAAATATAATGGGAGCGAACAGAAACTTTGAGTTGCCCGTCTAACCGGAATTTTGTCTGGATTTGTACAGTCCATAGTACGCAGCAGATCTATTTTTGACAGAGCCATTTCAACCACGATAACTGTACTTGCATTTATATAGCGAAGGACATGACAAACTCTGTAAGCTTTAGCACTGAAGATGAGCCAGATAAAAAGAAGAAGGAGAAACTGCTGAAAGCCCAAGTGAAAGAGGTGTCTCCCAGGCTAGCCACCATGGAGGTAAAGTTAATTATGATACATTCAGGTCTGAGAATATTTCATATTCATACTGCTTTCATTTGGAAAACTGAAATCCCAGTTTGGAACTCTAGCACAACTGTTTGTGGAATGCGGGACAGATGGTATTCAGTGTGAAATGAAACCAGCTCTAATTCTGCACTCCTATAGGAGAAGGCGTGGCAGAACCCAGGGGAGGAGTTAAAAGAGGAATCTGCCTAGAATCACTATGTAGCCACAAGCAGACTAAGTACAATCTCCCTTGAATTTCTTTCACCCTTAAAGGTAAAGGTAAAGGTTCCCCCGCACATGCGTGCTAGTCGTTTCCGACTCTAGGGGCCGGTGCTCATCTCCGTTTCAAAGCCGAAGAGCCAGCGCTTGTCCGAGGACGTCTCCGTGGTCATGTGGCCGGCATAACTAGACGCCAAAGGCGCACGGAAGGCTGTTACCTTCCCACCGTAGTGGCCCCTATTTTTCTACTTGCATTTTTACGTGCTTTCGAACTGCTAGGTTGGCAGAAGCTGGGACGAGTAACAGGCACTCACTCTGCTACGCGGCACTCGGGATTCACCCTTATCTAACTCCAAACAAGTGCTAACTGTTATTTGAGAAGATTCCCGTAGATAGATGTTTTAGCAATAAATCAGTTTAATTGGACCTTCATGTGTGGACCTGACCTTCCATGCCTGATAACCCTTCTGAATAAAATGGGGCACATAAAAAGAGATCTTCTGGATCAAAAAAAAAGATTTATATTATGAAAGCAAGAATGTACATCTTATTTTGTGTCAATGATTGTTTCAAATTTCTAAATATGGAAGCTTGTTTAACAAAACCGACAGGAAACATCATTCAATATGCTTTATACAGTGCGCTGCTACACTGAATGTTGTTGGTCTGTTTATCTGATAAATTTATGAACTACAGGTAGCCTTTGAGTTACAACTGTTCATTTAGTGACCATTCTAAGTTACAACAGTACTGAAGAAAGTGATGTATTTTTCACACTTATGACCATTGCAGCATCCCCATTGTCATGCGAAAAAAATTCAAACTCTTGGCAACTGACTCACATTTATGACGGCTGCAGTGTCCCAAGGTCATGTGATCATCTTTTGTGACCTATTGACTAGCAAAGTCAGTGGGGAAGCAAGATTCACTTAACAACTGTATTATTGACTTAACAATTGCAGTGATTCACTTAACAACTGTGGCAAAAAAGGTTGTTAAATGGGGCAAAACTCATTTAACAAATGTCTCACTTAGCAACAGAAATTTTGGGCTCAATTGTGGTCATAAGTCAAGGACTACCGGTATAGCGTAATTCAGATTCTCAGGGCATATAGGAATATTTATATAAGAAATATAAAAGAAAATGAGTAATAAAAGCCATGTATCCCTAAAATATAGTAACAAAATAGCAAAAAAACAAATGGGAAAAAACAGAATACATGCAAATAAAATACATTAATAGAGAAAAGGGGAAAAACTGTCCTTTTTTTCCCTTAGTAATGAATTTTGGTCCATTTCCCACCCCTTCCCCCCAAGGTCTACGAGGGTGATTTGGAGGGTGAGTTTGACAATTTTGAAGACTGGGTAAAAACGTTTGAACTCTTTCGAGGCAAAATTACTGAGGAAGATCATACTGATTTTGAAGACAGGATTGTCGGCAAATTTAAGGTATGGTTAAAGACAGACAAAATATATGTGTGATATGTCAAGGATCAGTGTTTTACAAATGTTCATGTCACTCATTAGGCTGTGTACTGCTTCAATCTTCCCAGTGTGCAAACATAGATAACCTTATCTACATAGATTGACAGTCCTGCTTTTGCCCAAAATCAAGTCGGCTGTGTTCCTCAATTATTTTTGCTGGCTGAGGAATTCTGGGAGTTGAAGTCCACACATCTTGCTGAGTTGCTGAGGCTGAGGAACACTGACTTACTGTATATGTAAATATTGAGAAGTGGACAGAGGGGTATATTGATAATTAAGCCAAGCTCCTCACAATGCTGCAGCAAAACGAGGTCAAATATTTTGTAGCTCTTCACTGATTGACAAATGAAGATAATTTTCAGAACAAAAGTGGGTAACCTATATAAGTGTTAATTTGGGGAGTGTTAAGGCTGCCATAGATTGCTTACAAAGTAGATAAGATTAAATAAAATATGTTGAAAATTTTCCAAGTTTTGAGTTTTTAGAGTGGTCTTGATTTTCTTTCCTTCCTTCCTTCCTTCCTTCCTTCCTTCCTTCCTTCCTTCCTTCCTTCCTTCCCTCCCTCCCTCCCTCCCTCCCTCCCTTCCTTTTCCTATTTGGACTCTAAGTCATCTGAAGCTTACAATACATTAAGTTTAAGCCATACTATTTTACGAAATACACCATTGTTCTCAACCCTAGCAACTTTAAGATGTGTAACTTCAATTCCCAGAATTCCCCAGCCAGCATGAATGACAAACCATCCAAAGTCCATACATCTTAAATTTGCTTAATTTTTTACTTTGGCGAGTCATTGAAAATACAGCACTGGCCTGTTGTTCTAAGACTGTTAATCTTATAATTGCCAGACTAAGGTAAGCAACCTAACAGCAGATAAACAAATCTGAACATTGATTGCAGTGTTGCTTCCACATTTGTTTCATTTCTTTTAATACTAGACTTAAAATAACAATGCCGAGATATCGCCAGAAGTGACTAAAATATTAAATAAGATCGTCCTTTACAAGAAATGAAAGAAGAGCACCAACACAACATTAAGGGGGAATAATTTCAAAAATGATTGGGGGTTTTTTGTCTGCATTTTCTGAGGTTACTTGACATGAGTAATTTAGTCATGTTACATATATTTACCAAAGGGCTGCTTCTGCATATACAAAACTCCTGAAGACTGTTCCTCAGGTGACGGAGGTTCCCCCAGAATTCTGCAAGGCCTACCCCCAAATCAGTCAGTGAATGTTCTAATCAGAGTATACATTGTGGCGGTAAGTATCCCTTAAACTCATGTCAAATTCTTCTTTTAAGTTAAAAAAAGATTCCATGGTTCCAGTGCAAGAAAGAATTCCAAAATTACGAAGATGTAAAGACATATAAAGAGCAAATAAGTTGCACATCTACTTGTAGGAGGAGTGGCAGACCTTGGAGGTGGAGTTAAAAGAGGGATCAATCTAGAATCCCTATGTTGTCACAACCAAACTAAATTCAATTTCCTTTGAATTCCGTTGATCTTCATCTAACGCCACTGCTGTCAGTTGAGTAGATTTCTGTGCCTAGGCATGATTAGCAATAAATCAGTTTAATTGGACCTTCATGTGTGGATCTGATTTTCTGCACCAGACATGTGCTGGCTGAGGAATTCTGGGAGTTAAAGTTCACCCATCTTAAAGTTATCAAGGTTGTGAAATACTATTTTAGAGTGATGGAGAGATTGCGCAAGAATACCATGCACGCACGCACACACACACACACACACAAACAAACACACATCTCTTCTGCCAGCTCTTGCTTAGAACAGATTGCTCAAAACAGAAGCAAGAGCAAATTGAAAATAATCCTCAGCCTCTAGAAAACCAGTAGGAAAACAGAAGCTTCTCTTATAATGGGAATATATTTGGGAAAGTCAGATTTAGTCTCATTTTTATTTTAAATTAGAACATTTTCCTCTTACTCAATGGGGAAACACTGGAAATCTTGTATAAATGGTAGAATTGGGAGGAGTTCAGTTCTGAAGGAGAAGAACTTAAAAGGACCAGTCAGTCACTCCTTAAACTGCATGACTTTTTCTGAGTTTGCACATCTGCCCTTCATAGATGCAGCATGACCCTGAAAAAAGAAAAAATGTAGTTTATCTTGTTTATGTATTCTACTTGTGTGCTGCCAAATCAATAGAGACATTGTTTGTGGGTGAGGAAGAGTAAAAGGAAGGGCAGGCCGCAGTGTGCCTCTTTTGTTGCCCTTGTAGGATTGGTGCCCTCAGAGCCCACCTTGGTTCACAGAATCATAGAATCCTAGGGCTGGAAGGGACCTCGGAGGTCTTCAAGTCCAACCCTTGCCCAAGGCTTTTCTTTGAAAACCATCTTTAACCTACAGAAGAGCATTTATTAAATAATATTTTTCCAATTTTTTGCAGGCGTTTAATCTTAGTCCTGCTGATCCTGATGGTAAATCTGATCCTTATATTGTGCTGAAATTGGGGAAAACAGAAATTAAGGACCGAGACAAATATATTCCAAAGCAACTAAATCCCATTTTTGGGCGGTGAGTTCATTAAATGTGCATAGTGTTTTCACGATCAATGAGTTTACTTTTGATATTTTTCTTCCCTCCAGTTGTATTTATTAAATATTGAAATGTCACAGTTTGTAAATCTTGGTTCTCAAAAACTATGTGTACTATCTAATCCATAGTTATCTATGCAGAGAGAGGTATAATTGGCAAGATGTTGGATGTGTTATCATACAAGTCTCACCCTTTTGGGTGTACATCTTAATAGCTGTCTACCTTTGTGATTATTTTGACACAATGGCATAATGACAAATCATTTGAATATCTGTTAAGTCTAAAGTGATATTCTCTTAAGAATATCTCTTAAGTTTAAATCACTCTTCTGTAATTAAAATATTTGTTTTTCCTATGCAACTTTCTACATTAGATATATCCTATGCTTGCAACAGGGACGTGGTGGCTCAGTAGGTTAGGACACTGAGCTTGTCAATCAGAAGATTGGCAGTTTGGCGGGTTGAATCCTGAATGCCGTGTAACAGAGTGAGCTGAGCGCCTGTTAATCGTCCCAGCTTCTGCCAACCTAACAGTTCGAAAGCACATAAAAATGCAAGTAGAAAAATAGGGACCACTACGGTGGGAAGGTAACAGCGTTCCATGCACCTTTGGCATCTAGTCATGCCGGCGACATGACCATGGAGACGTCCTCGGACAAGCGCTGGCTCTTTGGCTTTGAAACAGAGATGAGCACCGGCCCCTAGAGTTGGAAACAACTAGCACGCATGTGCGGGGGAACCTTTACCTTTACCTTTTATGCTTGCAACACATTGTAGAATTATTAATTTGGTCTTCACTCCTCTAGTAGGTTAGAGTGGCAACGCCCAACCTTTTGGGCACACGGGACCATTCTGTGGAAGGCAGTTTTTCCATGGAACGGGGGAGCATGGATTTGCTCACTGCTTCACTTGCTTAAGCAGCCTGTTCCTGGCAGGCGACAGACCCGGGGGCTGGGGACCCCTGGATTGGAGGAAGAGCAAATGCTTATACAATCACAAAAGCAGGACCCATGGTTGCATTTGAATCAGTGCATTCTGATACAAGAGATTTGTCCATCTCTTATGTGATTTTAATATGCTCCATTAATAATAGTTACATGGCTTTATTGATACATAAAACAAACAATTTTCCATGCACAGAGATGCTGTTAAGAGGCATGAGATCAGGAATTCAGAGAGATGGCTTACATGATTCAATCATATTTTCAGTAATTTTTGGTAAAGAAACAAGGGCTAGAGTATTTCCATGTTAAATCGCCCAGAATAAAAATGCCAGAGGACTTCCAGTTCCACCCTGTAGAAATCCAGCTGAGGGACCATGAGGCTCCACACCCCATGGATGATTTTGCCCTACCAGGGGACCCTAAAGGGGTCAAAAGTCACCCAGGAAAGATGACAAAGAAGGAGGGGTGCCCTGATGATCACAGAATGATGGCGCTCAATCTGCTTGATCTGGGGGAAGCACTCCAACCTAACATGAGAAAGGCTAGCTGCACATCAGTGTCTAGCTCAAGCTACAAGCAGCCGAAGTACAAAAGCATGAACCAGAACAATGGTGAACAGTGTGCTTGAAACTGGGTGAGAATCTCAATCTTCTCTTTTCTATTTTGTAACTGATTCCCTGGAAAAAAATCTCCAAAGCAAGAAATCCTCCAAAAGTGAGGGAGAGGACTAAATCCCACCCTCCATAGACAGAATGGTGAATTATCTTCTAAGGGGGAATGAAATATACTGAAATGAAATTAATAACATTATAGTCTGGATAAATCTGAAAATTAAGAAAACCGTTAAGACTTTACACCCTAAAGAGTGTTAATGAATTTATAAAAAAATAAAACATTTTTTTTAAAAAAGTTGGAAAATAAATAACTACTGACATCTAGTGGAGCATCAGAACATAGAACAACAGTAACTCTGACTCAGAAACTGGCAAAACGCCCAGAAACAAAGAATAACCTGGTCCCTTGAACTTTAATAATCTTCAGCCAAAAAGAAAACAGCTGAGAACAAAGAAAGAAAATATACTGGGCAATTTATAAGCTTAAAAAACTGTATGCAGAAAAAGAAAGCTTTAATTGTTGTCTAAGCTCAAGAATTGTTTGCACAAAAAGAAAAAAATTGACTTCTGGCTAATCTTCCAGGGGGGCAACTTACTAGAAGGCTTCAAGGTGGCTAAACACTCTGGATTACAATTCTGATTGGTTGATAACTGACCCCTGAATAGAAGAATTGTTATAAATACTGCTTTCACTGATACCTTGACAACTGGAAACTCATTGGATTAAAAAACTATATATAAAGATAAAAACTATATAAGATTTGGTGGTTGGATTTTGAGATTGGCTGGCTCAATGAGGCTAACTACAGAGACTATGGAATTGGTGAAAGATTATTTGAAGGGGGGAGACAAAATGGAAATTGCATATTTATCTAAAAAAGACAGGAAACCACATCAAATATTCCTTTCTGAAAGATTTAGCCTGGAACATCAGAGTTCTGCAAGAAAAATACTCCAAGATAAGACAAGTACTTTTCAGGAAGAAATGTACACAATGCTACAACAGATTCAAATGACAATAGTTTCGAACAACAATGAGATCAAAAACAACTTTGATGGCATAAATGAGCACATCTTCAACCTAAACTTAGAATTAAAAAACTCTCAGAAAATGATGATAAAGAATGAACAAACAAATCAGATAACAGAACACAAACTAGAAAAAAGTGACTTAAATAGGGAAGCTACAAATGAAGAGAATTATAACTTAACACAAACAGAAAAAAATCTACAAGATTTTATTACAACAATGAAAATGGAAAAAATATTTTATCTGACAAGACTTCAAAACAAATTCGAGGATAAGAAAGAATATTTAACAAGATGGATTATAGAGCTGCCAGGAAAATCATCAGAGTCTGGGAGACAAAAAGCGTACATCCTACTCAACCTATCCTTTACACTCCCAGGAACACCTACAAAAATGCAGGAACTTCCTGGCAAGTGGAATATATTAACTTGGAAAGCTATTTGGCAAAAGAAGAAGGCTAGAGTTAGACTTAAGAGATCTGATTTGACTTACCAGATGAGTATTACATGATGAAACATTTATTTGAATATGGTTAAAAGAAGAGATAATTTTGGATATAAAGGGACCCTATAGTAAGAGGGATAAGAGATATAAGTAGTATAGTATTTTTTATAATATATAAAATGTTAAAATACTGGGGTGAGGTATATGAATGGAAAGTTTAGACATTTAAAGGTAATTAAATTTGAGAGAATTATGACTGAGAAGAAGGATTTGAATACCGAGGGGAAAGTAAACTTAAATAAGATTTTTAAAAACAGGACATATAGTGACTCAACGATGACTTTTACAATTATAGTTGAAATATAAGCTGCTTAGAAAAGATGTTATATGTGGATGTTATAGGTATAAGACATATAAGTAGTATGGTATCTTTATAATATATGAAATATGAAAATATTGGGAAGGGGCATGTAAATGAAAAGTTTGGATACTTAGGTAATTAATTTTGAGAAAACTATGACTGATAAGAATGGTTTGAATACTGAGGGGAAATCAAGTTTAAATAAGAATTTTGAAAACAGGACACATAGTGACCTAACAAGATGACTTTTACAAATACAATTGAAACATAAATTAACTGGAAAATATGTTATATGTGGATGTCATTGTTATCTGTACAAACACAAAAAATGTTTATATCCAACTTTGTATGTATTGAAAATATTATATTTATCTAATGTTGACAAAGGAGAATACCATTGGAAGAAGGGAAGATCAAGGAAACATACTATTAATTAATATATTGATCATGGAATTATAGAAATTAATTATTATTGTTTTTTCAAATATACGAACCCAGACAACACGCTGTTTACTAAGCACTAAAGATTGTTATTGCAAAAAACCAATATTTTTTTAAAAAAGTTGAATGCCTGCCACGCTTCATAATCTTTTTTAAATTTGTAAAGTTTAATTTAGAGGCTGAAAGCTAATAATTCTCCAGGAAGAACGTGACCCCACCTTGAATAAATTCCAAACAACCTTGTTTAATAAGAGTCAGTCCTCACAAGAAATGTTTAGGTGAACAAACACTTTGGAAAAGAGAGCCCAAAGAAGGAAAATGGATGTTATGAGACCATATTTAAAGCCAGCATTGTAAATATTGTCACTAAGCTTCCAAACAATGTTCTTTGGTCTTTGTAGTCTTTGGCAACCTGGTAGCCATCATAGTGAGTGGGATTGTAGTTCCTTGAATTCCCTAGTTTTCTGGGGGTTCAGTTCTGGGCGCAGGATATGGGCACTTCCACAAACATACGGATTCCCTTTATTTAAAGTGTAGACTTCTGCAGAGTATTAAGCCATGTATCGTCAACCTCAGCAGGTAAAAGCACCTGATTAAGGTGGTCTAGATTTGGTACAGGAATCAGGCCAGATGTTTGGATGGAAGACTGCTGTGGGATCCCAAAGCTGTAGCCTAGACTGGGAAGTAAAAGAAAAAAAATCCCAGAGGAAGATACTATCATCAAGAAAACTACATGAATGTGTCCATAAAGATAACTCAGAGATTTTATTGCTGTCTGTGCTAAAAACAGAGATGTCTATAATTACTTTGCCAACCGGTGTGACTAAGCTTGAAGAGTTCCACCTGTTAATTTTCATCTGGTGACCTTGCTTAATTTGTTGCTCAATTTTCTGCAGCCTCATTAAACCTTGGAAGAGAGAAAGTTGAGAGAACAAATGGCATTAAAGCACACTGAAGAATTAACCCTTCTAACTTCTTTCTTATATTTTCCTTGAATGATACTATCCGGTTGTTTTGTGTTGTTGATTAGTAATTCTTTTGTGTCGATACCAGCTAGGCTTTTCCAAGAAAAATTGAACTAACATAAATGAAGCCCATTATAAATGGAAACTTTGAATGCAATTATTTTTTTTCCTCCATCTTTTCTAGAGCCTGCTTTCCGGTGCGTTCTTCCCATCTGAATGTCCATCAGCCTCCATTAAAACAAACTTTTTCCCCCCCTCTCTGTAGGATAACTTGGGAAAACCACCCCTAATATAATTCTTCACATGGACATACACTGTTAGCTAATATGGTAACGTCACCTCCACTCTACATCACTAACGACCTGTCTTGATTTTAGTGAGTCTTGTTCTTAAGTACGCTCAGGATTGCAGTCCAATTGTTATTGAATCTGACATTATTTTTTAAAATCTTTTTCCATTAGGTCATTTGAAATTCAGGCAACTTTCCCTAAAGAATCCTTGCTTTCGGTCCTGATCTATGACCATGATTTGATTGGTTCAGATGACCTCATTGGAGAAACTAAAATTGACCTAGAAAACCGCTTCTACAGCAGGCACAGAGCTACCTGTGGATTACAAAGCCAATATGAAATGTAAGGTCCCTCTAGGACAGGGGTGTCAAACTCCATTTCATTGAGGGCCGCATCAGCATTGCAGTTGCCCTCAGGGGGCCGGGTGGGTGTGGCCATGGTGGGCATGGCCTACTGGGTGGGTGTGGCCAGCTCTACATTGTTCGCATCAAGGGTGCTTATGGGGGCCTGGGCAGGAGTGGGGCAGATCTGAGGGTCTCTGGGCCAGGGCCAAGGCAGTGGGGGCCGTTCCCTCACTGTTTCCAGGATGGCTTCGCGGGCCACGTGAAACCACTTCGCGGACCGGATCCGGCCCCCGGTCCTTGTGTTTGACATGTCTGCTCTAGGACATTCAGTCTAGGAAGTAACTGATGGATATGGAAATTATGCAGGTTCAAAAACTTCTAGAGGAAACTAGAGGTTGCTGAGGGTGTAAATGTTTGTGTAAGTTTTGTACAGTGTGGCAGAGCTAATTTTGACACACGCTTTGAAATAAGCTTCTTTCTCAGCTTCTTCTCTCTCTATAATCCTCTCGTCTCCTTGAAATTTTAGTGAAGGATACAATGCTTGGAGAGACGCACTCAAACCAACTGAAATCTTGAGCAGGTTATGCAAAGATAACAAACTGAATGGGCCAATCATGCAACCTGGAAAGATACAAATAGGGAACAAGATCTTTACCGGACAGACTGTCTTTCAAGGAGATGAAAATGGTAACTACGTTGGCACAGTCATAATTATTACCTACATCAACAATACTCAGAGTATATCTCAAATGGAACAGTGTTTTTGCCACTATCTAAACATATTGGGTGGTGCATTATTATTTTCATTAGTACCATTTATTAATAATAACTTATTGCCAATTAGCTTGCAGATCTAAGCAATGGTGGCTGATTTAAAAGGCTAGGCAGAGTCAGACTGGGTTGGTACTTTTGTCAAGGACCTTCAGCAATCCCAGGATTGTGAATGAGAAATTGAAAACAAAGAGGGAGCCTGTGGTGAATTAGCATCATCCTGCAGATCTGGAAAGCCATATGGACATTGCAGTGAAGAAACCAGGAGTCGTGTTAAACTAAAAATGCATGCAGGCATATGCACCATTTTTTCATAAGGAAAATCATGCATTTTCCAGTCTTACTGGAAAGATATTACTTTCCAGAGTAAGGGATGGAATAAACTTAGATACTTTACAGAGTATCTAAATTCCACAAAGGTGGAATTTAACGTTGGTCGAATTAATCTGATTTATCTGATTGTTTTAAAGGCAAGGACCAAGCTGCTCACTCATGCTGGTATCCCAGTTTTTTTGTTTTTTGTTTACTTACTATTTGGTAAAGTTCCTTCTAGGCAATATCTTCAATTTAACTCAAATAGGAACATTGGGTTTTTTATATACCGCATTAATATAGCATCTTCAGAAGGCCAAACTCTGCTTAGATTCCAAGCTTCCACCAGTTGAGACCTCGTTCATTGCAAGACATTGTAATTACTCACTGTGTTAATTGATGCAATGATATTAATCAGTACATTAACCTTCTAACTCAGGCCTGTCTGTACATTTTTATACTATTCTTCCTTGTTCAGAGGGGGAATCAGTGGAATCATATGAACACCTTGCTTTGAAAGTTTTGCGTTCTTGGAATGAAATTCCAGAGGTTGGATGTAAGTTGGTGCCTGACCATATTGAGACAAGACCTCTTTATCACAAAGATAAGCCTGGCATGGAACAGGTAAATGTTGCTACATCTTTGATAGATGGCAAAAAGTAAGCTTTGCTTATTATATTACTTTCAATAGTAGACAATATATGTAACTCAGGATTGAACTGTTGGTTTCTGAGTTTGGTTATTTTCCTGCTGATGTTTTGTTATTAGGCAAATAGAAGATTTGCAGAATGCATCCATGAATGTCACCCGGTAGTCAGAAAAAATAATGAAAAATCCTTAATCTCTCAACACCTAGATAAATTAAACCACAACTACAACTAGGGAAATGGTTAACATTTAAGGTCAAGCCAAATCCAAAAATGGTAGGGTATTCTTAGGAATTTGGAATTCTGACAAATCAGCCATCAACAGATACACAGATACACTACATATCATTTCTAAGATACAACCCCAAATCAAGAAAAAAAAAGCAGTTTGGAGCATATTCTTCTTCATAGCAAACATCCAGATAAGCAGGAAACTGCACCAGGAAAGAAACAATAGAAGCAAAAAATCAACAATGAGAAAATTATATACTAAGATCTGCAAGGCAAGCTAGCATACATTTTATATATAAAATGAAGACGAGGGGGGACAGGATAGCAGTGTTCCAAAATCTCAGGGGTTGCCACAAAGAAGAGGGAGTCAAGCTATTCTCCAAAGCGCCCAAAGGCAGGACAAGAAGCAACGGATGGAAATTAATCAAGGAGAGAAGCAACCTAGAACTAAGGAGAAATTTCCTGACAGAATAATTAACCAGTGGAACAACCAGAAGCAGTGAATGCTCCAACACTGGAAGTTTTTAAGAAGAGACTGGACAGCCATTTGCCTGAAATGGTATTGAGTTTCCTGCCTGAGCAGGGGGTTAGACTAGATGACCTCCAAGGTCCCTCCCAACATCATCATCATCATCATCATCATCATCATCATCATCATTATTATTATTATTATTATTATTATTATTATTATTATTATTATTATTATTATTATTATTATTATTATTTACTAGCTAGTATATATACTATATATTACTTCACTCTCCTATGCACTGATGATGTTACCTAGCTTGGTAATGAAACATCTGCAGGAAAGTCATTTCGAGTTCAGAAAACACAAGAATCCAACATCTTAATGTTGTTAGTTAAAAGTGTAATGGAGTTGGAATTTGAAGTGTACTTCCATGATTTGAAGAGAATGTGATTCAGTAGAGGAAGTCTGAGCAAACCTTTCTCAATCAACAGCTGCATTCCTTCAGAGATTGCTGTCAGAATCATGTGTTAATGATGGTTAATGATTGAAGCAGAAAGAGACAGGGCCAGAGTGAAGACCATTCGTCCTCTTTCTGACATCTTTTTTTTTCTTTCCTCTGTCAAATCCCCTTTTCCTTCTTCTATTCTCTTTCTGGATCCCTCTTCTCAGTCACTTGCAAGGCTGCTTTTGAAATTAGATCAAGAGACTCATAAAATAAGGGAAGTGCCATAGATTCAGGGCGATCAGCTTTGAGACTGCAGAGAGGATGTTCAAGGCAATTCTTCCCAGGTCTTGTGGGAAGGGGAGACAAGTTGAATGGAATGATATTATTTCTTGGCTAGTTTAGAATCTTATTTCCTGTGTTGTGTTTTCTCTTCTAAAGGGCCGTGTCCAGATGTGGGTGGACATATTTCCTAAAGATATGCCTCTTCCCGGCCCTCCTGTTGATATTTCACCTAGAAAACCCAAAGGGTAATTTATGATACATGCATTTCTTCTTCAGCTTCAAGTAGACATTTGCTAATGTCCTGCATCTTTCATAAGGCAGCAATTCCTGTTGGGGGGAAAAAATCCCTCAAGCTGAGCTGGTCCCCTTGCTATTATAGTAGCATATCCATCTACATTTGGGAAGAGTTTGATCCTGTGACTCCGGATGAAGTGGACAGGATCATGGGGAAATTAAGTGCTGCCACGTGTTTGTTGGACCCGTGTCCCTCCTGGCTGGTCTATGCGTCTCGGGAGGTTACACGAGGCTGGCTCCTAGCAGTTATCAATGCCTCACTGAGTGAAGGGTACTTCCCTGCCGTCTTGAAAGAGGCGGTGGTAAGGCCCCTCCTTAAGAAACCTGCATTGGATCCAGCTATTCTAAACAACTTTCGTCCTGTCTCCAACCTTCGCTTTCTTGAGAAGGTAGTTGAGAGCATGGTGGCACGGCAGCTCCCTTTGGTCCTGGAGGAAACTGAGTATCTAGATCCATACCAATCGGGTTTCAGGCCCGAGTATAGCATGGAGACAGCATTGGTCGTGCTGGTGAATGATCTCTGGCGGGCCCGAGATAGGGGTTATTCCTCTGTCCTGGTCCTATTAGATCTCTCAGCGGCTTTTGATACCATCGACCATGGTATCTTGCTGCATCGTCTTGAGGAGTTGGGAGTGGGAGGCACTGTTCTGCAGTGGTTCTCCTCCTACCTCTCGGGCCGTTCGCAGACGGTGTTGGCAGGGGGGCAGAGGTCAACCCCTAGGCCCCTTAGTTGTGGGGTGCCTGAGGGGTCGGTGCTCTCGCCCCTCCTGTTCAACATCTATATGAAGCCGCTGGGAGAGATCATCTGTGGTTTCGGGGTGAAGTATCATCAATATGCTGATGATACCCAGCTTTTCATCTCCACCCCGAACCAACCCAGTGATGCCCTCGATGTGATGTCCCGTTGCCTGGAAGCGGTACAGATTTGGATGGGAAAGAACAGGCTCCGGCTCAACCCGGCCAAGACTGAGTGGCTTTATGTACCGACATCTCGTTTAGTCCAAGAGGTTCCATCTTTGATTATAGGAGGAGAGATGTTACCTCCCGTTGATAGGGTATGCAATCTAGGCATCCTCCTGGATTCACGACTCAGTTTTGAAGATCATATTGGAGTCGTGGCTAGGGGGGCATTTGCCTAGATTCGCCTGGTACGCCAGTTGCGCCCCTTTCTGGACCGAGATGCCCTACGTACAGTCACCCATGCACTCGTTACCTCCCGTATAGATTACTGCAATGCTCTCTACATGGGGCTGCCCTTGAAGACCACCCGGAGGCTTCAGCAGGTGCAGAATGCGGCTGCACGGGTAATGATGGGAGCACCCCGATACTCCCATATTACACCCCTCCTGCGTGAGCTGCATTGGTTACCGGTTGCCCTCCGGGTGAGATTTAAGGTGCTGGTACTTACCTTTAAAGCCCTACATGGCTTAGGCCCGGGATACTTGCAGGACCATCTGCTGCCGGGAACGAATTCCCATTGCCCAGTACGCTCACACAGAGAAGGCCTCCTCAGGGTACCGTCGGCTAGACAATGTCGGCTGGCAACCCCCAGGGGGAGGGCCTTCTCTGTGGGAGCGCCAGCCCTATGGAACCAGCTCCCCCCTGAGCTTCGGATGGCCCCGGATCTCCAGTCCTTTCGCCACGGCCTCAAAACACTCCTTTTCCACCTGGCTGACCTGGACTGACAGGGATTTTAATTATGTTTACAATTTTTAACTCTAATTTTTAATTTATTTTAATTTTAATTTTAATTTATTGTACAGAGGCCTTTAATTTTAATTTTATCTTAATTTCTGTATTTATTGTATGTTATTGTTGTTAGCCGCCCTGAGTCCTTCGGGAGATAGGGCGGGATATAAGTCCCAATAATAAATAAATAAATAAATAAATAAATAGATCTATTTTTTGTGACACAAAATGAAGAGAGTTTGCCACGACTACTTTAGAGGATTTTCCTTTTTGCTTCCAAATCCTGAAATTTTCTTTCCTGTTCAAGTACAAATCAACCTTTGTAATTTTAAAGAGCAGACAAGGTTAGTTAAATAGCTCCTTAGCCAGCAGGAAATTCCAGGGTTTTTTTAATAGGGATCTGAATGTCCTTTTCACTTTAAAAGTGTCTGCCATTTTCTAACCCTCATTTGCGCTTGCTGTCCTTAACTGACATTGTTTCGTCTAGCAGAATTCCTTGAAGAACTGCATTGTTAAGAGGAGTTCCTGCTCTTTCTAGTAAAATAACCATTGCAGGTTTTTAGCTTGGCAGAAATGCTTCCCAGATCAACAAATATTTTTTCTGCATCATGAGCATTAATCCCTATTTCAAGTTTGTTTTTACACTAGTAGCAAACTATCATCTGTTTTTGGCTATATTATTTTCTATTGTGTTGTTGCCAGAATTAAAAATTAAATTAAATTAAATTAAAATCAATTTGCTGCTATCTAAGTTAGAGTTAAGGCTTTCTGAAAAGAACTTTGCTTATTTGTTTATTGGCCCTTTTTTACTATTATAAATATGCAAATCTATCAGCTTAGGTGTTGCAACCTGAAGAAATTTGGCAATGCTTATTTAATATAATTTCAGATAACAAGTGCCATTATCAAATTGACTGTTCAGAAGGAGCATGTGATGAATAGGAACCAGACATAACATCCAAAGAAAATTCAGACCTCATTTAAAAAGTTTTGAGAGGAGCTTGGGAAAATGATTAATTAGGGAGTGAGATAATTTTATAAAAATATATATCAACTTTGCTTAGTTTTAACATTGATTTGGTTTTTAAAAAACATACACAGCTCTCTATGAAAGAAGTTAATTAAGTCCTTTTTTAAAAAAAAAAAATCTTCATAGCATGTAATTTGCACCAAAGGTTTTAATTTAAATTTGGTCTTTTTAAGAAGCAGGATCTATACAGTATTTAATAATGAAAAATTATTGTATACTTCGGTCTAGTCTTTAGTTCATAGCAGTTATGTTGTAGTGAATTTAAGCACGGGATATAGCATGTTCAATAAATAGAGAGTCAGTTTGGTCTAGACACTAGTGGTTTAAGCCTTAAGGCACCAGGCTAGAAATTGAGTTCTAGTCCAGCCTTGGCCATGAAAGCCAGATGCGTGATTTTGGGCCAGTCATTCTCTCTCTGTATAACTCACCTCACAAGGTTGTTGTTATTGTGGGGAAAATAAGAGGAAAAGGGTGACTTATTTGTAAAAATCAGGTGGGATAGAAATAAATAAATAAAATAGTAGCCACTTGAAGTCAACCATCCCATCTTATCCAACAAAAGTGGTATTTTCATGGTGGCTCAAAAAAAAGTCAAGATATTAACTCTTTCCAGTAATACTTCTTCATTTCTATTTTTTTTTCCTATTTGCTCTTGTTTGTAAACATTTTGTTTGCTTAGTCAAGGGATGCTATGTCATTCTTAGATTTGGTGACATCACTGTCTGAAGTCTGAGCAATGCTGGGTAAACACGTGACAAGAATGATCATCATAGTTGATTAAAAAACGGAAAGGCATGTCAGGAAGAAGCGAACATGACCTGCTTGGTCAAACTTTCTGAGCAGGCCAAGATTTTTTTAAAGCAATGTTTTGAAAAATGACATAAAAGGCAGAATAAGGCTCATTAAAATATTCATGACATTTCTCTCCCATACACGCCAATGTAGTGAGTCTTGTTTGAAAATATCCATATTTCAAAATACACCAGTCTATCTGCTAATTCCACAGGAATAAACTGATCCATGCTATGAGCTGTAATTCTAATTGGAAACCTTTCCAGCAAAGGAATTACGAACCTTTCAGATGGTCAACTTCCATTACCCTGCGCCCCCCCCCCCCCCCGAAAAATAGCCAGGTATCAAAGACGATGGGAATTGTAGTCTAACAGCAGCAGAAAGGTTACAAGTCATCCATTTTGTGTGTTTCTGAACAGTGCTTTACAAACTAAAGTTCCCAGAATTCTCATGAGAGAAAACCCCAGTAGTTACTATGGTAATAAAACCAGGATTATATGGTTGTAATGGGCAGGAGCTCTAAGACGTTTAGTCCCTTTCCAGATAACCAATGAATAGGCAGGAGTTGAAGTCCTACAAGAAGATCACATTTATCTTGTATATACAGGTAGTCCTAAACTTACTACTATTCCTTTAGTGACTGTTTGAAGTTGCAACAGCACTGAAAAAAGTGACTTATGACCAGTGCTTTTTTTGTAAAAGAAAAAGGTGCCGGAACTCCGTTCTGAGTGTTATATGACAAAAAAAGCCCTGCTTATGACCATTTTTTACATATTACTATTGTAGCACCCTCATGGTCATGTTATCAAAATTCAGACACTTGGCAACTGGTTGATGTTTATGAAGGTTACAGAGTCCCAGAGTCATGTGATCACTTTTTGCCACCTTCTTGCAAGCAAAGTCAATTTGAAACCAGATTCACTGAACAACTGCATTACTAACTTAATAACTGCAGGGATTCACTTAAGAGCTGTTGCAAGACAGGTCATAAAATGAGGCAAATAATCATCTTGCTTAGCAACAGAAATTTTGTGCTAAGCTAAAGTTGTAAGTTAAAAACATATATATATACATATTTACAAGATTTAAGTCATTGCATTCCAGCAGTTTACCATAAAGGTGATTTATAGAAACATTAATAACAAAAGGGCAATGAACCCAGTTTCTCGAAAAATAAAAAAGCCCAAACTTTTTTTATTATTATTATTGGAAAATTAATAAAAAGTTTTTTTTAAAAAAGACCAAACTTCTTTGTCAGTTAAAATGATGGAATATTAGGAACTTTCTTCCAGTAGGTCAGGGGGTCTTCAAACTTGGCCCTTTTATGACTTGTGGACTTCAGCTCCCAGAATTCCTCAGCCAGGCATGCTGGCTGAAGAATTCTGGGAGTTGAAGTCCACAAGTCATAAAAGGGCCAGGTGTGAAGACCCCCGCAATACGTTTTTCAGCAGGAATTGGGCTGGCTTGGTGCAAACAAAGAGATGGAGTCCAGATTCCCTTTCTAAATGACACATTTATTCAACTGAACAAACGTGGGTTTGTTCTTCCCATAAGATTGGAAGAACCTTGAATACAGGTTGAAGAGAGAGAGATTTCTTACTTTTACTTGGTTACATAAGAAGGAGTTGGCACACAGTAGATAAGGTATAGAAGTAACAAAAATACTTAGGCATGCATCTTGTGGTTTTGATCAGGTGCTCAACTCGCAGGCCTGTGGTTTCTTCCACAACTTTCCCCAACCCCAAAGGCCTGTGAAGACTTGAATGTTATCTCTGTCATTTCAATGTAAGAATCTTTTAACCAATCATCAGAATTATCAGAATCCTGATCAACAATATGACCAGAGTGAGGGATGGTAAATTACCATTCTTCCTGAGTGACTTTATATTCCATTAACTTGTGACTTTTCCCAATTTATTTTCTCTCCTTCCTCGTCAGTTACGAACTAAGAGTAATAATCTGGAATACTGAAGATGTCATTCTGGAGGATGAAAATATCTTCACAGGACAAAAATCAAGTGACATCTATGTAAAAGGGTATGTCTGCTTATACCCTTTTGGGGTATGTGGCTTGTAGATCACATCAATTATTTAGCGTGGGGGGAATTAATTTTTGATCAAAGCCGTTCATCAGTCTGGAGTCCCTGCCAAGTTTGCTGGGAACATGGCATTTTATAGCATGGCAATGAGATGTTTTACAGCAATAACTCTTTGGAAATTCAGCTTCCACTTAGAATTCAGAAGGCATAGAACTGATAAGGGTTAGGACTAAAATTCAAAAGTAATTGAGAATTCATATGTAGGCTCAGAATGTAGTTGCAGTTGCAGATAATTTAATCAGTTTGCACTTTTGTATAATTCTATCACCCAACATTTATAAACAAGTTAAAAGGTAGCTTCCTTTGAATTTTGCTTACCTCTATGCAGATACTGTTTGTTTTCTTTTGCAAATCTATGGAAGTGGTTTTTCCATGTCTGCACCTGAAGTTTCAAAGTCAGCCGAGTGAATAGATACCCATTAAAAAGCACAATTAAAAGTCACTTTAAATGATTATGAAATCTGGTAGCCTTTTAAGGATTCCAGAAATACTGCTTATTGTTGAAGCACATAGGAGCAAACTTTTGAAAATCTATGCAAAATCTTCACTGCCCCTTTGTAAATACAACACTGTCAAAAAAGGAACTGTTCTGAGTCTCTTCCTCACATTTCCTACTGTCCCAGGGCTGAGTAACTGTTTCTCTTTCTCTTGGCTCTCTCAATTCTAGTTTATCATTGATTTATGTTTTTAAAATGGTAAGTAACACGGGCACAGACAATATTAAGTAATATGGCCATAAAGTAAAAGGTAAAGTTTCCCCCGCACATGCGTGCTAGTCGTTTCCAACTCTAGGGGCCGGTGCTCATCTCCGTTTCAAAGCCAAAGAGCCAGTGCTTGTCCGAGGACATCTCCGTGGTCATGTGGCCGGCATGACTAGACGCCAAAGGTGCACGGAAGGCTGTTACCTTCCCACTGTAGTGGTCCCTATTTTTCTACTTGCATTTTTACATGCTTTCGAACAGCTAGGTTGGCAGAAGCTGGGACGAGTAACAGGTGCTCACTCTGTTACGCGACACTCGGGATTCAACCCGCCAAACTGCCAACCTTCTGATCGACAAACTCAGTGTCCTAACCCACTGAGCCACCGCATCCCTATAATATGGCCATGGGTATAGACAATTTTCCTTCCTGAAAAGCTGAAGGTGTCACTGAATCTGGCATTTGTAAGATCTCTTCTGTGTATTGGGCACAAAATGTTAGTAAAGTATTTGGCTCTTTGTTTATTTATTGGAAGTTATTATTTGCTCAATTCCAACAAACTCTTGCAAACAGTCTCCCTGGTATGCCTACTGTATAGATTTTGGGAGCAAAGTTAGGTCCTTTGGGGAACATCCATGGAGTATCAAGGTCAGGGTTTGATTGAATAGTTATGGCTACCATCTTGACTTTCTTGGCATGTACTCTCTAGCTCCCCTGCCCTTGCAGATATCCTTCAGTCCTTTCTTAAGTCAAGATGGAAACTCTGGCTACTGTGCAATACTATTAGGAATGTCTATGGCTAGACCAGAAGAGAACTCTGGAAGTTGAAGTTCACATATCTTAAAGTTGTCAAGTTGGGAAGCTCTAGGCCAGGGGTAGGCAACCTCGGCTCTTTTATGACTCCTGAGTCATAAAAGAGCTGAGGTTGCCTACCCCTGCTCTAGGCTATTTCAGTTCAGGAAAGAATCTATTGATGCACAAGCCAAATACAAGATAGAAGTCATCAACTGATTCCTAGGAACATCCCCAAAGTGCAAATTTGTGTGTTCAGAGGAGTCCTAACTTAATCAGAATCTGTTGATGTCGAGTCAAGTAGGACTTCTAAGATCAAAAACAGCATTTTGAATTGTACTTGGAAGCTGACAGGAAGCCAATAGAGAGCTTGAAGAACAAAAGTCCTGCGTTCGTGTCAGCTTTTACCCCATCAAAGCGTCCTAAGACACTTGGTTTTGATGCCAATGATCTGACTACTTTGTGGATCGCAAATTCCCATTTCACTTTGTCATTCTCCCCACACTCATCACAGATGGTTGAAAGGCCTCGAAGAGGATGGACAGGAGACAGATGTCCATTACAACTCCTTGACGGGAGAAGGGAATTTCAACTGGCGCTTTGTGTTTCCATTCCGCTATCTCCCACCTGAAAAACAAATGGTTGTCTGCAAGAGGGAGAGCATATTTTCCTTGGAAAAGACAGAACGCAAAATGCCTCCAGTACTGCTCCTTCAAGTGTGGGACTTTGAACGACTGTCTTCTGATGACTTTCTGGGTAAGAAGGGCTGGGGCACTGAATGGGCACCACAATTACACATCTCCTCCTCTCCAACAGGACCTGGGTGATATTCCAGAAGTGGAATTTTCTCATGAATCCCCATACACTCTTCAAAGCCCCCATCACTTCCACCTGCCAGCCTTTTTTCCTTTGTCAGTAATGGGAAGGAACCATTGCTCTCCCTTCCTTTCAGAGTTGAAGGAAACATTCCTGTCTCTGAGCAATAGCAACAAGCACTCAGACTTATCAATAGCAACAGCACTTACTTATATACTGCTTCACAGTGCTGTGTAGCCCTCTCTAAGCAGTTTACAGAGTCAGCACATGGTCCCCAACAATCTGGGGTCCTCATTTCACTACCCTTGGAAGGATGGAAGGCTGAGTCAACCTTGAGCCGGAAAGATCGAACTCCTGGCAGTGGGCAGAGTCAGCCCACAATACTGCATTCTAACCTCTGCGCCGCCAGACATGGCAACTGGACTTCTTTTCAGAATAACACAATAAAAGAGTTGGAAGAGACCTTGGAGGTCTTCTAGTCCAACCCACTGCTCAGGCAGGAAACCCAGCCTATACCATTTCAGACAAGCAGTTGTCCAATCTCTTCTTAAAAACTTCCAGCGTTGGAACATCCACAATTTCGTTTTGGTTTGAAATGTTTTGCTGCTTTGCCCCCAAGTAGTTTCTTCAGTTTGAGCAAGTTGATTAGGGGGACCCCATATATGTCCTCTAGTGTGGACATTCTCAGGGTGGTTCCAGGGCGGTTTCATTTCTCACCTAATCTGAATAGGTGAGTAGGCAGAGAGTCGTTAAGTGTTTTTGCTCCTAAATTCCTCTCTTAGGCAGGTCATTAAATGTGATCTCCCTGATGAATGTGTGAAGCGGTCATGATCTTCCTGGGGACTGATGCAAGAGCAGCATAAAAAATGGGGGGGCAAATTGTATCTGAGACCTCCACTTTTATTGAGGAATGGATTTTTCCACTTTGGCATAAATGGATTCCTTCACTTCTCTTTCAACCCATCTATCTCCCCTCTCCAAAACGTGAGCCTTATTGTGCTTGAAAGAATGTCCTTTTTCTTTTCCTTTTAATTTTTAATTGTTACTTTATTCCTGAGTGACGATTAATTCATGTAAATAGTCAAGAAGTTCAGGGTTTTTTTAAAAAAAGAAAACCGTCTAGAAAAGTTCTTTAATGCATAGAATCCAGATTGCTACGCTATGGATGGATTGCTCTAAAGACGCAACTTGACTGAACTGTGATGCAAAATAGGTTGCTGCCTTATATTGGGGCGGAATGCTTATCCATCCTTGTTGTGTTCATATCAGGTGGTAGTTGCTTTCCCGGGTTTCTGAAGGAAATCTGAATCTCCTTTCAACTTGGGAACTTCTCAATGGATGAAGAATGGAGAAGGTCACACTAACTTATTTTGCAGACGACCTCTGTAAACACACATCCAAGCTTTTCCTTCTCTAATCACTGTAGCAACGATAGAAATGTTGAATAGGTTTTACTCTTCTGAAGTACTTGGAGCTTAGCCAAGAGCAGAGAGTTGATCTCGGAAATTTATGCGGCCCATTAAGTGTTTGATTAATGTAAAATTTTATTCTGTGGTTCACAGGCTCTCTTGAAATGAACTTGAACGGCTTTCCTCAAGCAGCCAAATCTGCCAAGCATTGTGACATAAGCATGATAACAGAAACGGAGAAGAACAAAATTTCCATATTTCAGCAGAAGCGGGTCAGAGGTTGGTGGCCTTTCAGCAAAGCTGGACAACTCACGGTAGGTAAACAAACCAACAACAACAACAACAACAAAAAAACATTAAGGTTCAAATGCATTAAGGGTGGAAAGCACTTCATGCATGATGAATCCAAGTGGTCTTGGACTGTTTTCAGGCTTCAGTCTCCCCCACCCCCCTTAATTTCTTTCTTCCTGCATCATCCCAGGTTCAGGGTTACAAAGATTGCAATCCACTCATTTGCTGTGGATTTAGTTCCACACAGACTGGTTATATTATTTATTTATTTATTTAATTTATATACCGCCCTTCTCCCGAAGGACTCAGGGCGGTGTACAGGGCAATAAATACCAAAAATACAGAATACAAAAATTAAAACAGATTAAACCATTGTGCCCGAATACAATAAATAAATTACTTAAAAACAGTAATTAAAACCCCAAACCCATCAGACCAGGCCGGCTTGTTCAAATAAATAGGTTTTTAGATCACGTCGGAAGGAGCGAAGGTCGGGAGCCATCCGGAGCTCAACCGGTAAACAGTTCCACAGGTCTGGCGCGCCCACAGAGAACGCCCTCCCCCTGGGGGCCATCAGTCGGCATTCTCTGATCAGTGGCACCCTGAACAGGCCCTCTCTGTGGGAGCGCACTGGGCGGAGGGAAGTTGACGCCGGCCGCAGGTGCTCCCTTAGGTACTCCGGACCCATGCTATGTAGGGCTTTATAGGTCATTACCAGCACCTTGAATCTCACCCGGAAGACAACTGGAAGCCGATGTAGCTCACGGAGCAGAGGTGTAACATGGGAGTATTGGGAGACCCCCAACACAACTTGCGCGGCTGCATTCTGCACCAGTTGGAGCCTCCGAGTGGTCCTCAAGGGCAACCCCATGTAGAGAGCGTTGCAGTAGTCTAACCGAGAGGTCACGAGTGCATGAGTGACTGTACGCAAGGCATCCCGGTCTAGATAGGGCCGCAACTGGCGCACCAGGCGAACCTGGGTGAAGGCCCCCCTAGTCACAGTTACTATATGATCTTCTAAAGAAAGCTGTGAATCTAGGAGGACTCCCAAGTTGCGAGCCCTATCTATGGGGGGTAATAACTCACCCCCCATAGTAAGAAATGGAATGATCTGAGATTCCCGAGATGCCGGCACGCACAGCCACTCAATCTTGTCAGGGTTGAGCCGAAGCCTGTTCCTCCTCTCCATCCAGACCCGGACCGCCTCTAGGCAACGGGACATCACGTCGAGGGCATCACTGGGGTGGTTTGGGGTCGAAATGAAAAGCTGGGTATCATCATATAGTGATTCTCTCTCTCTCTCTCTCTCTCTCTCTCTCTCTCTCTCTCTCTCTCTGTGTGTGTGTGTGTGTGTGTGTGTGTGTTTGTAAAATTTATTGGCTGCCCAGCTTTCCACAGGGCAACTCTGGGTGGCTTACAATCTTAAAAAGATAAAAAGTATACAAATATTAAAAGACACAAATAAAATACTGTACGGTAGAGATATAGGGCCACCTTGTCTCGAACACTACAGGTGCACTGGTAGCTACAGCAGTTTCTCCAACCAGTCCCACCACCATCCCTCACCTATTCCACATAACATATTAAGAGATAAGATAACCTTTATTTTTTACTATGAACACACTGGCCCACATGTGCTGTCAAAAGAAAGTATATATCTACCCATAAACATACATACCATACATATACACATGATAGATAGATAGATAGATAGATAGATAGATAGATAGATAGATAGAT
>JAKJMR010017626.1:244839-290752 GCA_024449315.1 Daboia siamensis
GGTATTGTATCCTTGGGGTGGACAAGCTTCTGCCTTAGTGTATTTTGGGGTTTAAAGTGTGTATGTATATTGTGTCGGTTGGTCCTGAGCTTTTTCAGACATTCCTGCAACGTATGGAATGAATCTCCATAGATTCAGATATAATAGGATGTTATGGTCAGGAATGTGTAGTTCTGTGGATCGCCAGACTTCCAAGAGATTGGAAGAGTTTGAATGCCGGATATTAAAAACAGAACATTATCCCTTTACGTCAATGTTTCTCAACCTTGACAACTTTAACTGGCTGGGGAATTCTGGGAGTTGAAGTCCACACCTCTTAAAGTTGCTAAGTTGGGCTGGTGAAATATCAGAAGTCAGGAACTACAATAGCCAGGTGACAAATCCTCAGGTTGCTAGAATGTGGGAATTCCAGCATTTTGCCTAAAAGAGATAAAATTGCAGATAGTGGATCAGCACCGTTTTCCAAGAATTGATAGTCCTATTTATTTTCTGTTTTAGCTTCTGAAATCTCATCATTGAGACATAAACCCAAAGCCACAACCACATCCTTTTAATGCCACTATAACCGGATAAACTATTAACCACATCCTTTTAATACCACAGTAAGCAGATAATGTATTTTGAGGAGTTTTGAGTGCTCAATGCACTGCAGAGAACATAAAATTGAATTCTGCATGGATGGTGCAAGAATTACAGGTCGTCCTCCACTTATAACAGTTCATTTAGTGACCGTTTGAAGTTACAATGGCACTGGAAAAAGTGACATGATCGTTTTTCACACTTGGTCATGTGATCAAAATTCGGACGCTTGGCAACTGGCTTGTATTTATGGCAGTTGCAGTGTCCTGGGGTCAGCTGATCCCCTTTTGCTACCTTCTAATCAGCAAAGTCAATGGGGAAGCCAGATTCACTTAATAACCTTCTGGGCACCAGGGATCAATGGAGAGAGGTTTTTCCGCAGACCGGGGGAGGGACGTGGTTTTGTGTGCTGCCTGCATCCTACAGAGGTGGTTTTGCTTGTTTGTGCGGACCGGTTGCTGGCATGTTGCGGCCCAGTACTAGTCCACAGACTGTGGGTTGGAGACCCCTGTTCTATCCAACCCGCTGTTGAAGCAGAAGACCCCGTATCATTTATGGAGGGCTCAAACTGGATAGGGAAGAGGGCTCAAAATACATTTCTTCCTTCTTGGCCTCAGAGCGTTGCTGGCAGATTTGAGGCAGGATCCTTCTGCGGGAGTCTAATAAAGAAAAAATTCCTAATATTCACCAGAACACCAGTATGGCTTTTTTCCAGACCTGCTGGCAACACATCGAGGCTGGGCAGAGGAAGTTAGGACAGGGAGTCCTTGACTTAAAACCATTTGTTGCTTCAAAGTTAACAACAGTACTGGAAAAAGGGACTAACAACCTTCTTTTCACACAACCATTGCAGCATCCCCATGGTCAGGAGATCAAAATTTGGATATTTGGCAACTGGCATGTATTTTATCACGGTTGCGGTGTCCCAAGGTCATGTGATCTCCTTTTGTGATCTCCTGCCAAGCAAAGTCAATGGGGAAGCCAGATTCACTTAACAGCCATGTTACTCACTTAATAACTGCAGCGATTCACTAAACAACTGTGGCAAGGGAGGTCTTAAAATGGGGCAAAACTCACTTAACAAATGTCTCACTTAGCAACAGAAATGTTGGGCTCGATTGCAGTCGTAAGTCACAAAAGGTGATCACATGACCCTGGTTCATTTGCAACCATCATAAGTTCATTCCAGTTGCAAAGTGTCCAAATTATGATCATGTGATCATAGGGATGCTGCGGTGAAAATTCTTTAATGATTAAAGCATTTATTAGGAGATCTTTAAATATTTTGGACCAAAAGTTCATCTCCTTTTCAATCCAGGGCAAAGTGGAAGCTGAATTTCATTTAGTGACAGCCGAAGAGGCTGAAAAAAATCCAGTCGGCAAAGCTCGGAAGGAACCAGAACCTTTGGAAAAACCCAAGTAAGTGGCACAATTTATCCCAGGTTTATCATACCTGGAACAGGTGATGAAATGAACTTCTAACTTTATGTCCATTCGGAAGCCTCCCATCCTTCAGCTTTGTCCTTGACCAAGTGCCACCTTTTATAATATGTTTATCAGACACAGAATGCTAAATCAGGATAAATGAGAAACAAAGCCATTATCATGATTTATTATTTAATCTCCTCATCGGGACATTGGAAAGATGGCTGTTTTCCAAGAATGCTGACCATCTGCCTTACATATAGATTCAGCTATATGTAAGATTCAGCTATTCCTGGGAAAGACCCTAGGAAGTGAGCAGAGTTGTAGGAACAAGCAAGAGAAAGAATGATTACTCACAATTATTAATTTCCCATATAAATACACCTGCTCGGATATTTTGAAACTCTTTCTTCCCAGCCTGGCTGCAGGGTTCCAAAAATAAGCTAAAGCAGGGGAGATGTTTGAGGTGTGCTTGACAACATGTTTGCCTAGATAGAATCTGTATTCTCAAATGGACTTTATCCACTCATGCATCACATGCAAAAGAGGACCTATAGGGCTTAAGAGTTAAGTACTACTAACACAGGAAGTGCTTTTACAGTTTTGGTACTGTAATCCACTCGGGCATCAAAAACCATCATCTGTGCCTCCCTTACTGTGGTGCAAAGTGAGAAACGGCTATTCTAAGAGCTTTACCACCATAAAAATCATCAGTGAATTGGTAACTAAATTTGAACTAGTAGCTTCCATTCCTCACTGTTCAGAGTAATTATTTCATTGTGTAATTCTTCTGTCCATCAAGTAGCCTCTAGGTATAATTTTGTACATGCAACAAAATTTAATGCATGCAACATTGCAGTATAATATTGTGTGAAAGAGATATATACTCAGGCCCCTATACCAATCACAATATATGTTATTAATTAATATTTCGGAGAAAATAGAGCGTAGTTAGTAGAAGGGATGCATCAAACAAGCAAGGTAGTGTTTAGAAGAAACTGTCAACCAATTTGAGCATTTAATATGATTTATATAATAAATTGTTTATGAGGCTTGGCTTTTGGTGTACTTTGTCTGTGTGTTTAGTACACACACACACACACACAGAGAGTTTTCAGCTGAAGAGGGAGATGATAATATACTCACTTTATACATATTTACTTTCTTTTCATTTCTTTCCCTTTCTAGCCGGCCTGACACATCCTTCTCCTGGTTTGTGAATCCGTTCAAGTGTTTGTATTATCTCATCTGGAGAAATTATAAGAAATACATCATTATTGGGCTAATCCTAATTATTTTAGCTATCTTCTTAGTACTCTTCTTCTATACACTGCCTGGAGCCATCAGTCGTAGGATTGTTATAGGAAGAGCTTAGAATCCCTCATCCATGCAATTTATTAAAATCAAAGTAAATAAAAAAAACTGGCTTTTATTCATGCTCAAAACATCCTCTAACTCAGGGGTGTCCAACCAGGACAACTTTAAGATTTGTGGACTTCAACTCCCAGAATCCCCCAGCCATGCTTGAAGTCTACAAGCCTTATAGTTGCCAAGGTTGGACACCCGTGCTCTATTTTTTTATTTCAAGATATTTCTGATACATATCTCAAGAAGTAAAATGTTAGTGTCAAAGTAAACAAAGAATAGAATTGTATTGAAGTATATTCCAGCTGTGTAGAAAAAAATTATCAGCAGCTAAAGGAGCATGTCAGCTTTGAATACTAAACATTTCTGTCTCAGATTAACAAACAGACTAGATTTATAAAGATCATAATGTTAGATATTATCATTCATTGGGATAGGTGGCTTTTTATCTTTAAAAAACAATCTATTCAAATTGTGCAATTGTTTTTCTTCACAAATTTCCCTAACTTATAAAGCATTTATATACAAAGACTCTGTCACAAGCAGTTATTAACATAAATTGTTTTTAATGCAAATATTAATGTAAATTTTCCTCATGTTATTTGTGTTATGTATGGATTTTTTAAGATGTGAATGTCTCTGATGTAAAATTAATACAGCTTTATATGAATATAAATATATGTGGGTTTTGTGTGTGGAGAAGATAGAAGGATGTCCACAAAGAGGTTCAAAAAAATCAAAATGGAAGCTCATGAAAAGAGGTGTGGGTTCGATTGTTCAGCTGCATCTGCCATCTTGACTTTGACCCAACCTGCTGATGCCCCTGGAAAGACAGTTGCTAACAGTCACCATTCAGAATAAAATACAGAATAACAGAGTTGGAAGGGACCTTAGAGGTCTTCTAGTCCAATCCCCTGCTCAAGCAGGAGACTCTATACCTGAATGTCTATGGAGATTCTCAGACATCCAGGTCATGATTGTCCCAAAGGTGCTTTTTCAGGAGGCAACTGGACTTTATTGTTTTTCTTTGAAGACATTTCACTTCTCATCCAAGAAGCTTCTTCAGCTGTGACTGGATGGTGGGAAATGGAAGGATTTATATTTCTTGCAGAGAGCTAGTTATTTCCATTCTTTTAGAGCAGGGGCGTCAAACTGCTGGCCCACAGGCCAGATGCATCATCCCGAAGCTACACCCAGCCCATTGTCGGCAATGGCAAAACAGTCTTGATACGTCTTGTGACGTCACGTGACATTGTGAGTTTGACATGTCTGTTTTTGAGACTAGCTGAGGCAATTTGGAGGTTTACTTGTGTCCTCGGGATCGCCTGAGTAGTGCAAATGTGTGTGGAGTGTCCTGAAAAAGCACTTTTGGGAGACCCTCAGTGGTGGGATTCAAATATGCGAACAACCAGTTCTCTGTGTGGATGCCACTTTCAGAAGTCCATTCTGGGCCTGGGCAACAAAGAATTAGCTACCGGTTTTGCCAAACTGGTGCGAACTGGCTGAATCCCACCACTGGAGACCCTGTACCAATCTGGATAAATAGTTGTTCAATCTCTTCTTTAAAACCTGCAGTGATGAAGCCCCCACAACTTCTGAAGGTAAACTCTTCCACTGGTTGATTGTTCTCACTGACAAGAAATTTCTCCTCAGCTCTAGGTTGCTTCTCTCCTTGATTAGTTTCCATCCATTGCTTCTTGCCCTGCCTTCAGGTGCTCTGGAGAATAGACTGACTCCCTCTTCTTTGTGGCAGCCCCTGAGATATTGGAACACTGCTGTCATGTCACCCCTAGTCCTTCTTTTCACTAGATGTACCCAGTTCCTGCAACCGTTCTTCATATGTTTTAGCTCCAGTTCCCCCAATCATCTTTGTATCAACAATGCAAAGGACAAGGAAATAAGCCAGAAGCCTATCTCTCTAGGCCACCTTTCCCTTGTACAATGCTAAGTGAGAGACAGTTAAGTCAGTTTTGTCTCATTTTACAAACTTCCTTGCCACAGTTGTTTAGTAAATCACTGCAGTTGTTAAATTAGTAACCCGGTTGTTAAGTAAATCTGGCTTCCCCACTGACTTTGTTTGTCAGAAGGTCACCAAAGGAGATCACATGATCCCGGGACACTGCAACACTCACCAATACATGCCAGTTGCCAAGCATTTGAATTTTGATCACATAACCACGAGGATGCCGCAATAGTCGTAAGTGTGAACACCAGCCTAGGGCAAGCTAGTCTAGAGAAAAGAAGGACCAGGCGTGACATGATAACATTGTGCCAATATTTGAGGGGCTGCCACAAAGAAGAGGGGGGGGAGGGTCAACCTATTTTCCAAGGTGCCAGAAGGCAAGACAAGGAACAATGGATGGAAACTGATCAAGGAAAGAAGCAGCCTAGAACTAAGGAGAAACTTCCTGACAGTGAGAACAATTAATCAGTGGAAGGGCTTGCCTCCAGAAGCTGTGGGTGCTTCATCACTGGAAGCTTTCAAGAAGAGATTGGATGGCCACTTGTCTGAAATGGTGTAGGGTCTCTTGCTTGAGCAGGGGGTTGGACTAGAAGACCTCCAAGGTCCCTTTCAACTCTATTATGCTGTATTCCATGTTCTAAATGCTCCCCAGGATCTTTCAGCTATTTTTACAACAGCCCACACTTGTCCTCATGACATCTGCAAGAACTCGTGAGCTAATCAGTGCTCTCTCTCTCTCTCTCTCTCTCTCTCTCCTGCTTAACACTGGGAGAGTGCCAAAACTGGAATGCCAGCTGTTGCATCCATCTCTTGTCTTTGGCTGATAATTGCTTACGCAGTGAAGAAAACAAGCAGACATCTTGAAGTCATGCTTGAAAACCAGCTTGTGCAAAGATACAGGGTTGTTGGTCTGACTTAGGGCACGGAAAAAGAGGAACCAAGGAATGGTTGGAGCACAGGGGAAATTATCTTCCCCCGGGAACAGCAGAATTTGGGAACAGCCTTGTTATATATTCGGTTTGGTCACAGTGAATGAGACACAGGCATTCAAACAAGAACAAGGTTTATTGAAGTAAAACAGTAAAACAGGAACAGAAGCAAAACGGGAGCTATTTATACGGTTGGCCACTAGGTGGCAACCAACAGATTTGAAGGAACCCATTCCTGCCCCAAATCTACCAATGATAGCCCTGGAGACAGCAAGTCCAGCCTAGGCAGTAACCGTTACACACACACACACACACACACACACCATTGAGCAATCGTTAATGCAGCAATTAAACAGACACATTAAATCTGCACAAGCAAAAACCCCAATACATTACAAGCCCCAAATTCTGAGGACCTCCAGTGTTGCAGAATGAGAAAATGATTTCCCTTAAATTGCAACTGAGCCAAAAGCAAATTGCACCAGCTGCTTTGCAGCAAATAACAGCATTTGATCGCAGCCCTAAGGCAGCATCTGGGTCAAAAGTTTGTGTGAAAGTTTGCCAATTTAAGAAATTAAACCTTGGGGCCGAACCACAAAAGATGTAAAGTATGAATAAGATAGTCTACTACTATTACCATTTAATATCAGGAACATGAATCACAGTTCTTAATTCTTCTCTGCACAATCTCCCAAGGAGATTGTCTTCACCTTGGCTCTTTATGTCTGGGAATAAAGTGAACAGATGGTAGATGTGACCTTGGAGAGCTTGCAGTTTATTGTTTTTATTTTACTTTCGATTCTCCTGATTGTGGCAACTTTGTAGCAATTTGTCTTTATCTATTTTAATCATTCAGTGAAATCTGGTTACTATTGCCTGATGGAGGGTTAAAATAAGCTGGTGCTCAGTAATAGAGGTTTAATACTGGGGAAGGAGGAGGGGGGAGGGGGAGGAGGGGGGAGGGATGAATTTAAATTTAATTCTATTTCTATCTAATTCATATGAGTCTATAATTCTGTGATTCTAAAATTCAACACTTACCTATAGATATGGCTGTCAGCCATACTGTCCATGTTTGCCCGCCATGCTTAAATGCATAGGGAACCTAACCATAGTTTATGAAATTAAGTTTGGATAACACTGAATCATGAACAGACTACAAGGGTGGGCATTACACCAGGGGTCCCCAACCCCTGGTTCATGGACCGGTACTGGGCCATACCGTGCCAGCAACCAGACTGCACAAACAAGCAAAGCCCCATCCGCAGGATGCAAGCAGCACACAAAACCACGCCCCTTCCGGTCCGTGGAAAAATCTCCCTCCACATAACTGCTCCCTGGTGCCCAAAAGGATGGAGACCTCTGCTTTACACAACATGCTTAGCTACTTTGTGTTGTGCCAAGCTAGCTCCTAGATCAGGGGTGTCAAACTCAATTTCATTGAGGGCCGCATAAGCATTGCGGTTGCCCTCAAGGGGCCGGGTGGGTGTGGCATGGGTGGGCATGGCCTACTGGGTGGGCGTGGCCAGAGTGTGTATGGCCTACTGGGTGGGCGTGGCCAGCTCTACATCGTTCACATCAAGGGTGCCTATGGGGGCCTGGGCAGGAGTGAGACAGATCCGAGGGTCTCTGGCAGAAGGAGGGTCTCTGGGCCAGGGCCAAGGCAGTGGGGGCCGTTCCCTCACTGTTTCCAGGATGGCTTCATGGGCCACATGAAATCACTTTGCGGGCCGGATCTGGCCCCCGGACCTTGTGTTTGACATGTCTGTCCTAGATGCATCCATTCCAGTATGGACAATCTGAGCAGATACACATTTATTTTTTTCCTTGAACTTTCTACATCAGGAATCTTCTGGTCCAAATGGCTCTTCTCCTTCCTATTGCTTTAGTCACCATCTCTCTCACCATGCTATTATTACAAAATATGGGTTGTGCGTATCAGATGAGAAGCAAAATGGGCATAGGAGACAGTGCAGAGAGGTGAGGGGCGAGAGATAACTCGCTGTCTTGCATCAGGATGAGACACTGTACTGGGGCCAGACTTTTTTGGGTGAAGAACCGTGGCCAGTAGGTGGTGCTGTCTCTTTAGCTTAGACTGGCTCGCAAGGACATCCAGTCTTCCCAACCTGGTGACCTCTAGGTGTGTGGGACTACAGGCAGGGGTGGGATTCAAATATGTGAAGAACAGGTTCTCTGCGTGGATGCCACTCCGGAAGTCTGTTCTAGGCCTGGGCAACAAAAAATTAGCTACCGGTTCTGCCGAACTGGTGCGAACCGGTTGAATCCCACCACTGACTACAGGTAGTCCTCAAGTTACAACCACAATTGCAACTGGGACTTCTATCGCTAACTGTGTGTGTGGGGGTATTATTAAGTGAGCCATGTCTGATTTTACAGCATTTTTTGCTGTAATTGTTAAGCGAATCACTGTGGTTAAGTGAATTAATCAATCAGAATAGAGCTGGAAGGGACCTTGGAGGTCTTCTAGTCCAGCCCCCTGCTCAAGCAGGAAAACCTATACCCTTTCAGACAGGTGGATGTCCAGTCTTTTCTTAACAACCTCCGGTGATGGAGCTCCCATGACTTCTGAAGGCAAGCAGTTGCGCTGGTTAATTGTCCTCACTGTCAGGAAGTTTCTCCTTAAGTCCAGGTTGCTTCTCTCATTAAGCAAATCTGGCTTCCCCCTTTGGCTTTGCTTGTTGGAAGGCATCTCGGAAGATCAGGAATGGTGACCATGTGACCCTGGGATACTGAACCGTTTGTAAATACACGTCAGTTGCCAAGTGCCTGAATTTCCCCAATTATACATATACATCCGAATTAGACTGTGTTGTTTCTCTGTGTCGTATATGTGGGTATATGCCTAATTTTTGTCATGTTTATATATACTGGTTACCCTTTGAGAGCTGAATGAAATGAAATTTCATTTTAATGTATGCTGATTAGTGTAATGTATGCTGATTATTCAACATGGCAATATTCTATTCTTTTCTTTTCTACTCTACTATTCTATTCTATTCTATTCTATTCCATTCCATTCCATTCTCTGTTCTAATTTCTACTCTACTCTACTCTACTCTACTCTACTCTACTCTACTCTACTCTACTCTACTCTACTCTATTCTATTCTATTCTATTCTATTCTATTTATTCTATTCTATTACATTCTTTTGATTGGTGGACTGTAGTGATGCTACAATGGTTATAAGTGCAAGGGGTGGACATGTCACTTATTTCAACATTGTCATAACTCTGAATCATTCAAGGAAAGGTTGTAAGTCGAGGACTACCTGTACATTGTCTATCATGAGCTATTCTTGCACATAGGCCTTTGTTCAAGTTTCATCCCAGGCGAGTAATTCAAACTACCATCCTGTTTGCAGTCAATGACACAAATATTTGAGGAGAGCTTTTTTCTTTTTTAAAAGCTATTTTTCATCAACAAGAATAAAATACAAAACAGAAAAATGAATACCCAACACTAACAACTAGGGGGAAACATGGCGTACAAAAAAAGGGAAAAGGAAAAAACTCCAAATATCAAATTGATCTAACATTAAACATAAAGAATCCACCCCGGCTGGATGCTGAAAACTAAAAACTTTTTTTTAAAAAAACCCTGATAAGTTCTCCCTCCCTTATATAACGGGTCTACAAATAGTTATAAGCTTGAGGACAGCTTTTTTCTAAATTGTTTCTAGAAATGGGAAATATTATCCCCAAAGTTGTATTTGGCTATCATTCCCTGATTGATTTATACAATTTTTCACTTGTAAATTGAAAAAGAAGGGAAACTCTTGGGAGGTTAATGCCGATAAAATGCCCAAATACATATTAAATAAATGGTTGTTAAAAGCTAAAAAAAGCTAGTTTGGTGTAGTGGTTAAAGGCTCTAGGCTAGAAATCAAGAGACAATGAGTTCTAGTCCAGCCTTAACATGAAACCAACTGGATGACTGTGGGCCAGTCAGTTTCTCTCACTCCTAGGAAGAAGGCAATGGCAAACCACTTCTAAAACACAAGTGATGGTCAGGAAAACTGTAGCGACTTGTCAAGAATCCAGACTGACTCAAGAAAACAAAAACCTCACATCTCCAAATCATGGCAAAAGAAAATCATAGAAACAAATCCAATAGAATAAACTAGATGGTATCATTTTACATTTAAATTCCTTCTCAACAGTTCTGGCTTTGGTAATTTCCTGAAGCCTGATGAAATAGAATCATCTCAAATTTCAGGGGATGAAGATTTCACAGCACTGGTGCCAGCCTATGCCTTACCTCATTGAAATGAGGGATTATAAGCAGATTCTCCCCCAAACTCCACTTCAGTGGGCAAAAAATATATTTCTTTCGTGCCTTCGAGCCCGCTGCTATTAAATACTGTTATGACATCTAAAAAGATTTGTGTCTCCTACTTATTAACTCTGTCAATAGGTTCATTTACATATATTATTTTTTTTACCATGCTTTACCTTCTTACTCTTTTTTAAAAATCTTTTTCCTGTTTTTATTCTTCAATCATTTTATAGCTATTGTAAATCAATCAATCAATCAATGCTTTTAGTAATATGAGACAGAGTTTTGGGTTTGTAAATATTGCTTCCTTCCTGCCTGCCTGCCTGCATCATTTCCACGGATACACCCTTTTCTTTTCTGCTCTAGGGATCTAGCAGAGGAATGGGAAGGTTTAAGAGCCTATCAAACCAAAACTATCTGTGATTTGTTCCCTGGAAATCCAATTGGAGCAGTGCAGGCATACTTGAAGCCTGTTGTTTCTTCACCGCTCAATCCCTTGATCTCTTCAACAGTGAATCACTTCAAAAATCAGACTGTCTCTGCCCAAAGGCAGACCAATCTTTTTGCCCGACAACCCTGGGACACCCAGCCAGCAGACCGTTCATCTGCAACTGGGAAAAGAAATATCAGCAGTGCTGGAAAAAAGTAATATTCCATTCATTTCAAAGCCAGGTCAGCAGATATTCAATTAAATGCTGCATCAGCCTGAAACTTTGGACAAAATGCTGTTTATCAATGCCTCTGAAGCGGTACTAACTGAAGCACTTGATCTGTCAACTTCAAAATGTTTCAGTACCTGCTGAGTTTTAAAGGTTTACAAGTATTTTAAATGGGAAAAGCACCTCTTGAATCATCTTAATTTTTTCTAAGTTAAGAGCAGCCAAGGCAAATGCAGAATAAGACCGCTAATATTATTATATGTCCTGGTTTACAAATAGATTCATTTTCCACATTCCAAAAAAAGTCAGTGTTAAGAATTTACTTATACCTTGTGGCATCGTTTCTGTGCGCTCCATTAGCATCAAATATATATTTCCTTCTATTGGTGCAGGAATACAGTATACTCGTTATTGTTTCTGTCTGAGGCATTCAGCCAAGCTCTAATGGTGGAAAGCAAGTCGAAGGCTAAAATATCATTACATTTACAACTACATTAAAAGTTCAGCTGCTATGGAGATAAACAGAATAAGATAACAAAATTCAACTGTGGGAAGAATACAGAGAAAGGGAATATTAAAAAGGCAGAATATATTTCACCAAAGGAATAATGAAGAAGATCTAAAAAAAAAAAAAAGACAAAAACCAGCCCCAGCCCCTCTCCCCCAAGCAGAAAATTCAGCAGAGGCCAGCTTTTAGAAATGCAAATTCCATATTCCTTTCAGAAAGGTTTGAGCCTTCCAGGTAGAAACTGAAGAATTTAGGAAGACAAAGACCCCTAAAATCTATATAAAAGGTAAAGGGTAAAGGTTCCCCCGCACAGAAGTGCTAGTCGTTTCCAACTCTAGGGGCTGCTGCTCATCTCCGTTTCAAAGCCGAAGAGCCAGCGCTTGTCCGAGGACATCTCCGTGATCATGTGGCCACTGCTAGGTTGTCAGAAGCTGGGACGAGTAACAGGCGCTCACTCTGTTACACGGCACTCGGGATTCAACCCGCCAAACTGCCGACCTTCTGATCGACAAGCTCAGCGTCTTAACCCACTGAGCCACCGCGTCCCTCTAAAATCTATATAGGTAAAGGTAAAGGTTCCCCCGCACATGCGTGCTAGTCGTTTCCAACTCTAGGGTCCGGTGCTCATCTCCGTTTCAAAGCCGAAGAGCCAGCGCTTGTCCGAGGACGTCTTTGTGGTCATGTGGCCGGCATGACTAGATGCCAAAGGCGCACGGAACGCTGTTACCTTCCCACTGTAGTGGTCCCTATTTTTCTACTTGCATTTTTACGTGCTTTTGAACTGCTAGGTTGGCAGAAGCTGGGACGAGTAACAGGCGCTCACTCTGTTATGCGGCACTCGGGATTCAACCCGCCAAACTGCCGACCTTCTGATCGACAAGCTCAGCGTCCTAACCCACTGAGCCACCGTGTCCCTCTAAAATCTATATACCCCCATCCAAATTCTAAGGACAGGAAACATAATAGAATTAACCCACCAACACCAAAAGGGCACACTCAGACTCAAGTCAAAGTACATGACACAGGAAATACAAAGCCTCAAACAGGAAGAACTCCAAACAAAAGCCCAAGGAGGTATAAAAACCCATCACTCCCAACTACATGTGGTCAGCTTTCCCAGAGCCATGCTTCTGTCTGGCTTTGCTCTTCAATAAACTGCAACCTTCTTTCTAAAGCAGTCTCCATTTTGTTTATTCCCAATTTGGACTGGACCCCGATGAAGATTTTTCTTTCAACACAACATATATCTGGAAGTAATAAATATTCCTCATTCCCCCAAATAACTTACATTAAAAGGAAAATATCTTCTAAGATTTAGTGATAGTACAATAAAGGAGGCAGATGAAATTGTTTCTAATCTTTTGCAAGAGAGAGTTATTGGAAATTTGGGGTCTGCTTTCCTTTGGGTTAATAGTGACAGTCATCCTAAAGTTTTATGATTTAGCCTAGAAGGCAAAAGGTTGATGGCTCAGTAAAGGGACGACCATCACATTTGTCTAAAAAAGGAGGCAATGAGACAGGCATTTTAAGAGCAGATCTTCCTTCTTTCATTCACTCATTGATTACTTTCTGACTTATCACCAGAATTTCCTCATTTTCTCCTATTTTCCTGCTCATCGATGGCTACTAAGGCTACTAACCAGTGAGCACGTAGAAAATCATAATTAAAACACACTATAAAATATAATGAAAAACACACTATAAAACAACAAAAGCATTTTTTTTCCTGTCTCTCTCTGGTCTCTTACCCTCCCATTGAGACACTGAGCACTTGAAAGTAGCCTTACCATAGGACTGAGGTCCCCAACGTTTTGGGCACCAGGGATCGGTTATGTGGAGAGAGGTTTTTCCATGGATTGGAAAGGGCGTGGTTTTGTGTGCTGCCTGCATCCCGCAGATGAGGCTTTGCTTATTTGTGCTGCCCGGTTGCTGGCATGCCACAACCCGGTACCTGGTGGGTGGGGACCCCTGCCATAGGAGACTTCATGTCATGTAGCAGTGAAGACAATGTTTCTCAACCTTGGCAATTTGAAGACGTGTGGACTTCAACTCAAATTGAAGTTCACATGTCTGCAAGTTGTCAAAGTTGAGAAACATTGGGTTAAGTCAGGGGTAAGCAACCTTGGCTCTTTTATGACTCATGGACTTCAACTCCCAGAATTCCTGAGCCAGCCATTCCTGAGCCAGCCAGTTAAGTGATGGACTAGAAATGGGGAGGTCCTGGTTCAGGTTCATCATTGATTTTGGAAGCTTATTTTGACCCACTCATTTTATCTCAGTCCTGTTGTAAAGAAAAACAGAAAAATTATGTAATACAATAGCTGTTAGCAAAACATGATTTAAATCCAAGAAGAAAGCATCTTACATCTGTTTCCTCTACCCCATCTGCTGTCTTTCTTTTGCTTCTGCATTAGCATAAGGTATATCATACTGTTTTTATCTGTTTATAAATCCATAACAAGTAGAAATGAATGTTATTGGTTTCTATTTCTAGTAGCAACTACCCTGACTTTGCTGGGAATGTCACAGGACATCCTTGCCATCAGACATAATTTGACTATAACTCCCTATGCCCGTGGTGGCGAACCTATGGCACGCATTCGACAAGTGGCACGCAGAGCCCTCTCTATGGCCACACACCCCTAGGCCTTCAGCTGGGTTTTATAAAACTTTTTCACTTTAGGCCTCCACCGCCATGTGGGGGGAAAAAAGGTTCAATCAATCAATCAATTTCAACTTCTTGCGGGGAAAAAAAAGATCTCGCAAATTTGGAATTGATTGTTTGAACATTTCAGTCCCATCCAGTCTGCCGTTACCACCGCAGCTACGCCCACCCAATGGGCCACACCCACCCAATGGGCCACGCCCCCGGCACCCAATGATATATAAGTGGGCTTTGGGCTGCAGTTTGGGCACTCGGTCTGTAAAAGGTTTGCCATCACTGCAGCCTATGCCATCTTTCAGAAATATAATACTGATCACAATATTTTTAATCGGTTTGATATGGTCAGATAAGTCTGAGCATATCAGGTCCATTAAAATATCATTGTCGTAACCAGCATCAACCCTTTCTCTACCTGATTTTAGAGATGTTTAGGCTAAGGAGTTTTACTCATTTTGTGGAAGCAAATTCTATATATCAATAGTAATAGCACTTAGATTTAAATACCACTTCACAGTGCTTTTACAGCCCACTCTAAGCAGTTTACAAAGTCAGATGTCAATGCTGCAAACACTAGACGTTTTTGCCTTGACAATATAAGAGGCAGCCTTTCCCTTTAAACTGTTTTGGTTTGAAAAATGAAGCTGGGGGACATGGGAGGAGAATGCTACCCCGGCTGTTTTTTTTAATAAGATAAGGAATGGCACGAAATAGAGGAAGAGAAGCTTTGCATGTTAAACTAATTAGAGAATGTGATTTATGATGTTTAAATTAAGAGAGGGAATTGTGTTTGATATGATGTGTTCAGGGGAGGAGAATTCAGATTTTGGCATCCATCCATGGGTGTCGATGCTTTGTTCTCATTATTATAGACTTTTTAGAATAAACAATGCCTGAATGTTCTTTGAACTGTCTCATTAGTCAGAACCATGATGTTGTGTAGTGGGTTCTGGAGAGCAGGAAGGACGCCAAGATGATGAGTATAGCATAGCAGTTCTTTATTAGGTGGAAGGGACTGTACTGGGGAATAGGGGCTACCTGCACTCTTGATATACCTGGACAGTACCTGGCCAGGTGCTCAACCAACCAATCGGTTTGAACCTCTGTTTCCCACCGAAATGCTTCCCACCAAAACAGTTACAGTTCAATGCCTCCTGGTGGTGACTCTTATACACAGCTTTAGGTGTTCCAGTAAAGCTTAATACATAACACATGACATCAGCATCTTGCCCCCAACAATCTCAGTCCTCATTATATCGACCTCAGAAGGATGGAAAGCTGAGTCAACCTTGAGCCGGTGAGGATCGAACACCTGGCAGTCAGCAGAATTAGCCTGCAATACTACATTTTAACCACTATGCCACCATGGTTCTTGACAATGCACTACAAGCAGTCCTCAACTTACAAACATTCATTTAGTGACCGCTCAAAGTTACAATGCCCCTGAAAAAGTGACGTATGACCATTTTTCACACTTACGACCATTGCAGCATCCCCATAATCAAAATTGAGATGCCTAGGAACTGGCATGTATTTATGACATTTGCAGTGTCCCAGGGTCATGTGATCACCTTTTATGAACTTTGGACAAGCAGTCAATTGGAAGCCTGATTCACTTAATAACAATGTTACTAAATTAATAACTGCAGTCATTCATTTAACGGCTGTGGCAAGAAAGACTGAAAATGAGGCAAAACTCACTCAATTGTCTTGCTTAGCGTTGGGCTCATCTGTGGTCATAAAGACTACTTGTATACAAAGAATTCTTTTATTTTATCATTTCAGTTACCCAATTATTTCAGTGAACAGGTTCCTCCATTAGGAGGGGGAAAAAAAAGGGGGGGGGGGGAAATCCCATTTTCCTCAGTACATGTTTACTTTTGTCAATGTTTGTTGTTTCTCCTTTAGACATCCTTCTCCTGAATGGTGCATTAAAGTTTTGCTATTTCCCAGGCTGCAATGTAAGTTTATACTTCTAAGATGTTCTTTTATATTTTTCCTTGCCTTGCCTGGCTGTGGTTGATCAGCCAAGTTATATCCCAGCATTTTTCTGATATTCAAAAAAAAAAAACCATGCTTCTGATCACAGATCATAGAACTGATCACAGAAATAATAGATAGATAGATAGATAGATAGATAGATAGATAGATAGATAGATAGATAGATAGATAGATAGACAGACAGACAGACAGACAGACAGACAGACAGACAGACAGACAGACAGAATTGTTCATTTGTCTCCTCAGCTTTACGGTGTTTTTGGACCATTGCCTGGAGCAGCTAAAATAGCTTGGGGTCTTTCTATTATCCACCTGTACTGAAGTTCGGAGAAAACTATATTGTTCGGAAATTTATATAGCTTATATGGGAATTATATTGCTCATTCAACCTGTCCTCTATTCATAATCATTGAAGTCATCTGACTAACTTTAACGCTACTCTTAATCTCAACTTCTTTTCAAGGTGACAGAACCCAATTTTGTACACCTTTCAGCTGCTCTTGGATGCTTTTGACAGGGGAAAAATATTACTTTGACAATCCACATTCATGGGCTGGTAGGAATCAGATGAAGGCAATATTGGGGACACACAGCAGAAAAAAGATATGTTTGCATTGAGGTTAGATATACCGGAAAAAGCTATCTAAATATAAATTAGAAATAGAGAAAGTTTCATGGATGTTGTGAGATCTTGTGCTGGGATGTCAGCTGGTAAAATACAAGAGTACTAACATCTGAAAAAAAAATTAAAAGTTACATTTGCATTTTAAGGCAATAGTTATATCTATTTATGATCTCTCTATCATCTCTACCATCATCATCAACCCTATCAATCTATCTTTTAATCAATCAATGGATCCATCACTACTGAATAAAAATCATTTTGCCCGATGTAGGTATATTTAAATTTTTTCCAAATCAGGGAATTGTGCATGATTTATATGAAAGAGTTAAATGTGTTTTAAAATGAGAAAAACCAACAGTTTGGACAATTTAATTTACTTTCTGTAGATCAGCTCTTGCTGGAAGCAGCCATCCATAATGAATAAACCTGCAGCAATCATTCCAGGGTCTGGAATGTTGTGTGTGGCATTTTCATTTGCAATTTTGAAAGTAACATTTTCTAATGCTCATTATCTTCAAAGGGAAAACTGCTGGCAGCAAACTGTCACTGTTTTCCATACCTGGAAAACTGTCAATTAAAATGAAATCATCTGTTGATAAAAACAGCATTTTTTTAAAAAAAAACAATAATTAAAATGGTTTATATACCTAATATAACTTAAGGGATGAAAACCTTCAAGAAATGTTGGTTTTGATCCAGCAATGGAGATGTGTGTATGCAAGCATTTTTTTAAATCAATCACCTGGGACTTATCAGTACTGCCTGGTTGCGTCCTCCCTAAAATAGGCCCAGTGGCCATTTTTGGAAGGCAAGAATAATTGATGTGGCTCCAGTGGTGGGATTCAAATATGTGAACAACTGGTTCTCTGTTTGGCTGCCACTTCTGGAAGTCCATTCTGGGCCTGGACATCAAAAAGTTAGCTACCGGTTCTGCCAAACTGGTATGAACTGGCTGAATCCCACCACTGTTTGACTCTATATTTGCCCTGTTTTTGTCACAACTGCAATTTCCGGCTATGTTCTTTGCTAAAGTTTTTAATGTACTCTTGCTCCCTTATCTTGCCTTGAGCATTCTTGTCGGTTTGGATTGGTGTGTTTTCCCATATTACAGGTCAACTCCAACAACTCATTAGTTGCTTTGCAGAGGCAGAACATCCCCTATTGATAATTACCATAGTTTCTTCCATATTTAACATACTTTATTAGTAAGTAGAAGGTTGCTGGTTCAAAAACGTGGCACTGTTTTGCTTTGTGGGTTGGTTTGTTTTTTTAGGAAAATAACAATATTGTATTTCTGAATTAGCTACATTTCCCTGGGCTTCAGGAGTGCACTACTTCCTCAATTTCATTCTCATCTCCCGTGTAAGCCAATGAATTAATTAGATAGTTCATTAGTTTTATATAGACCATTTAAAGTTTATAAGTTCATCTCTCCACACAGACACTTTAGACAACAAAGGTACAGCTGTCACAGATTTGTGCCATGAATCAAAATCTGTCCTTCTTTTCTTTCACTTTTTATTTCATCTCTCCTAATATAGGTAATCCTTGTTTAGCAACCACAGTTCGGACCAGCAACTCAGCCATTAAATGAAACGATCGCTAAGTGAAACTGCAACTGTGCTTACGATCTTACTTCAGCTTTCTTTTGCTTTAAAACCCTGCCAAGGCTGTAAATGCAAGGACTGCTTGTAAATTAGATTTTCATCACCACTGTAACTGTGAATGGTTGCTTAACAAGGGAGTCACTAAGTGAGTCCTACAGTTATAATTACACTGTATTTTCTAGAGTTTTCTGAAAGGAGGGCTCTCTACCCCGATGACAGCTCTGTAAACTTTCTGCATTACTCTTCCTTGAAGTTAGAAAGTGAATTTAGGATAAATCTTTATTTATTTTTTATAAATGTCTTATTAATTTCAATTTTTACAATTATAAGTACTTAATAATCAACTTGGTGTCTGGGTTCCTTTGTCATTCAGTGGTACATATTAAGTTTCATTCAAAATATCCAATATTACACCATCCAGTATTTCCATGGTATTCTCTTCTTCCAATAATGACCATTTTTCCACACTATACAAATATAAATCTTACTGCTATTAATGCCTATACAATTAAATATAAACATCTTCATCACAAGTTTCTAATGTTATAAAGGTAAAGGTAATGGTTCCCCCGCACATGCATGCTAGTCATTTCCAACTCTAGGGGCCGGTGCTCATCTCTGTTTCAAAGCCGAAGAGCCAGCGCTTGTCCGAGGACGTCTCCGTGGTAATGTGGCCGGCATGACTAGACGCCAAAGGCGCACGGAACGCTGTTACCTTCCCACCGGAGTGGTCCCTATTTTTCTACTTGCATTTTTATGTGCTTTCATCAGTTTATAATATCTTTTCTAGCCGAAACATATCTCAAATGTATTTATTAGAATAGAATTGTAGAGGGAAAAGTCTTCATCAGGGTTCAGTCCAAGCCGGGAATAAACAAGATGGTGACTGCTTTAGAAAGAAGGTTGCAGTTTATTGAAGAGGAGAGCCAGACAGGAAGATGGCTCTGGAAGAAAAGAAAGAGAGCACCGGTAGGGAGTGAGTTTTTATACCCTCTGGGGCTTTTGTTTGGAGTTGTTTCCTGTTTCTGTTTGAGGCTTTGTATTTCCTGTGTCATGTATTCTGACCTATGTCCCTTTGGCATCTGTGGGTTAATCCTATTATGTCCTGTCTCAGAGTTTGGGTGGGGTATGTAGATTTTAGGTATCTTTGTCTTCCTAAGCTTCTAGCTGGGAGCCTCCAACCTTCCTGGATTATTTACATCTGCATTTCTACAGAGCTGGTTTCTGCTTGGAGGAGGGAGACTTGGGGCTATAAAAAAAACTGGGCAAGCTTTTCTGCCTCTTTAAGATCCTTTGGGGAAATATATTTTTCTGCCTTTTTAATATTTTCTTCTCTGGGGGACTGACTTCCCATAGAATAGAACAGAATAGAATAGAACAGAATAGAATAGAATAGAATAGAATAGAATAGAATAGAATAGAATAGAATAGAATAGAATAGAATGGAATGGAATGGAACGGAACGGAATGGAACGGAATGGAATGGAAGGGACCTTGGAGGTCTTCTAGTCCAGCCCCCTGTATAAGCAGGAGAACCTATACCATCTCAGAGAGGTGATTGTCTAGTCTCTTCTTAAAAATCTAAAGAAAATAATACTGAAACCAACATTGTCAATTAAACCATGGATGGAAAACATGAGCTTTCTACATTTCCCTTCTGAAAAACAAAATATAATAAACAAGTAAATAGAATAGCTCAAAATATTCACAATGTGCCTAGTTTTGTTCGCTATACAAGAGATGGGGAAATCTGTCACCTTGTTTTGAAACAGTATAATTAACATTAATGATTTGTAAAGCTTAGCATTTAAAGAACAAAGGGTAGGATTATACATTCAGTGCAGCTGCAAAGGTGATTGGGGGCCCTTTGGAGGCTTTTGTTTTGCTTTGTCTTCTTACAATAAGACCTTCTGAAAAGTAGGAGGGGTCATAAACACAGGCCCACCGTGGGCTCCTTGTATATTTCTGACAATTTTAATAAATGCAAGGGCAGTTTTCTGAGCCATGCTTGTAGTTAACACATACTTCCCCTAGAGATATGCAGGCAGGCTGCTGTGTTGAGAATTGTGACCCAAGCAATCTGGAAGGCAGGGAAAGTGGGTCAAATGCTTGCTTCCAAAGGAATTTGCATCTGAAGCTATAAGATATTCTTGGAATTTACTTTTCTCAAGGTAAATTCCAGTTCTCTGGTGTGTCAATTATAATATCCCAGTGTTATATAAAATATAGCATCGCGAATGGTGAACTGTTTCCTACCAACTCTTTTCCTTGTTCTGTTACGTTCAGGGCCTTCCTGAATGTAATTGATACGACTGTATTGTCAGTCCTGCAAATAATTTAAAATGTGCATATGCATAAATTGTAATTTAGATTTTTGGCATGAGAAAATACATATCGTGCCATTAAGTTACAGTCCTGCTCAACTGCTTTCCACTGTTTTCATCTTCATCTTAGAATGTCAGGAAAAAAGTCTAATTTTTCTCTCTTTTCTTGGCAAGTTATTAGTAGAGCAAATGACTGGGAACCAATTCCATCTGAATGTTCTTCTTTGAAACCAATTCCAAGCCAGATCTTGGCGGTAAGAGCAAATTCTACAACATTCTTGGCTTCTTAGCAATATAAAGTGGAGAGGGAAGCTTATTGAATGCAATTTATCAACTTGAACCCGAAAATAAGACCAGAACCACCGTTCACCATTCATCTTATAGAACCAGAATCTTCAGTTAATGTGAGAATGGTGCCCACACAGGGGGAGCTGATGTGAGGGACAACATTGAAGCCACTGTTTCACATGAAGGAGGGAGAACATTCCAGAAAAGGTGAGGGGGGGGGACTACGGGTGACACGGTCGCAGTGTTCCAATATCTAAGGGATGGCTACAAAGAAGAGGAGGGGTCAATCTATTCTCTGCACCACCCGGAGGTAGGACAAGAAACAATGGATGGAAACTAACCAAGGAGAGAAGCAACCTAGAACTAAGGAGAAATTTCCTGACAGTGAGAACAACTAACCAATGGAACAACCTGCCTCCAGAAGTTGTGGATGCTCTATCCATCACTGGAGGTTTTTGAGAAAGAGACTGTGCAGCCATTTGTCTCAAATGGTATAAGGTCTCCTGTTGGAACTGGGGGTTGGACTAGAAGACCTCCAAGATCCTTTCCAACTCTGTTATTCTGTTATTCTATTCTTTATTGTGTGCAAGTAATAAATACCTGAACTGTGACAGAATTTTTCCCTCTTGTTAATTCCAAGAACACTTTAAAATGTTTACAGGGAAATTTTTAAATGAAAGAGAACAGTTTGCAAAAGCCAGAGAGCATTGAAAGAGCAGTTCCATTTGTTATACTAGCGTAGAAAATGAAATACTATTTCAGAAATCGGAAACAATGTCTTTCTCCAAGCAGCTATTTCACAGAAATAGAGAGAAATTTGCCACTGCTTTTCAATGCTGTGGTTTTGTGTTTTTCTCTTTTTTTTTCTCAAGATGACTAGCCAAGTGGTTGGGGATTACATTAGTTTTTCTGGAGCCCATAAGCAACAAAACGAATTGCACTTTCCTTGAATTAAAATCTGCTGGAAGTTCATTCTGGAAGAAATTGAAATGGTCTCTGATCTTCCAGTATAAAAGATGGTTTCATTTTGTTATGAAGTTAAGTGTTTCTGTAGGAAATTGCCCCATTACTTTCAAGTGGATTAAGAGACTTTAAGACAGAACCTTTGTGACTGAATTGAGGAAATAAGAGATATATGGGAAAATGGCATCCCTTGATAATCAGTCTGAAAGCATAAAATTCAAGATATGCAAATCCTATTACCTTATTGCCATGTTTTAAATAGAGAAGGGTTGGCTCCACTGAAGACCAAATGAATGGAACATATAGAAATAAAATGTATGTATATTCATCTATACCCTTTAAAAATCCTTTACTGATTGCTGGAAATTTAATGAAATGCTTTGCTAAAAATAGATGTAGCGATCTTTGCTTTCTTTAAGCTTTGCAAAATTATATGTGAATTCCACACCTCTAAACTACCACTGACAATATCAGTTCTAAAGGAGGAGAGTTTATTTTTAGCTCACAAATCCTGAAGAACCAGGTAATAATAACTGCATTCTAGTAGGATGTGGGAGAGGCTGTAAAATTCTTATCTCAGAGAAAAAAATATCATTTTTTCCCAGAGAGAAAATCCTGACATTCAGAGGAAGACCTCATCTTTGATACCTCTATATCTTTATTATTATTATATAAAAATGTGGGAAAACAGCTGCCAGTTATTTAGTTGGTTTGGATCTTCAAATGCTTTGGGTTCTTCCCAAGAACCTAGGAAGAGGGAGGCAAGCTATTCTCCAAAGTGCCCGAAGGCAGGACAAGAAGCAACGGATGGAAACTAATCAAGGAGAGAAGCAACCTAGAACTAAGGAGAAACTTCCTGACAGAATTAACCAGTGGAACAACCTGCCTCCAGAAGCTGTGAATGCTCCAACATGGGAAGTTTTTAGGAAGAGACTGGACAGCTATTTGTCTGAAATGGTATAGGGTTTCCTGCCTGAGCAGGGGGTTGGACTAGATGACCTCCAAGGTCCCTTCCAACTTTACTATTATGATTATTTTTTTTTTTTTATTAAAAAGTTTTTCAGTACATTTTAATTATTACATCCCATCCCCCAACCCTTCCCAACCCTATCCCACCCTCTCACCCTCCCCTTCCTCCCTCCCCCCCCCCAGACTTCCCAGAGCTAGATACAAGGTATAAAAATAAAATAACCAATCATAAACTCCCATAAACTAACAACAATAAACTATTAAATCTCTCGCACTTTAGCTCTTATAAATTGACTACAAGCAATATACTTATTCAAATGCTAGATGAAACTTTTTAGTCCCATATTTATTCTGGATGTAATCAATCCATTTCTTCCACTCCACAATATATCGTTGTTGTGAATGGTCTTTCAAATATGCTGAAATCTTCGCCATTTCCGCCAGGTTGGAAACTTTTAAAGTCCATTCCTCTATGGTCGGCAGTTCTTCCTTCTTCCAGTATTGCCCTATTAAAAGTCTCGCTGCCGTAATTAAGTTCAACATCAAATTAATGTCCAGCACAATAGTGTCAGTAATAATGCCCAATAAAAACAACTGCGGACAAAACTTTATGCTTCTCTTGAATATCTTCTGCATATTCCACCAAATCTTAATCCAAAATGCTTTGATCTTTTTACAAGTCCACCATATATGAAAATACGTTGCATCTTGATCACCACGTCTCCAACATTTAGGCTGATAATTCGGATACATACTTGCTAGCTTTCTAGGATCTAAATGCCACCTATAAAACATTTTATAAAAATTCTCTCTTAAGTTTTGAGCTTGCGTAAATTTCACATTTCTAATCCAAATCTTTTCCCAAGTGTCCATTGTAATAACTTCCTGAATATTCTGTGCCCATTTTATCATGCAATCCTTAACAATTTCTGTTTCTGAATCAATCTCTATCAATGCAAGATATATCCGTTTGATGTGCGCTGGTCCCTGATTTCTAATTTGTTTTACCAAATTTTCATCATCCGTTAAAAAACCAATCTTCTGATCCTCTTTCCACCTAGCTTGTAATTGTCCATATTGAAACCAAGTTTGTACTATCTTTTTTTCTCGTAAGAGATTATATGACTTAAGACTCCACACATTCCTCTCCAAACTCAAAATTTCCTTATATGTAATCAGATCATGTTTAAATCCAACATTTATATTCTCTATTGCGTGTTTGGGTATTGCCCATAACGGTATCTTATAATTTAACTTTTGTCTATGCTTTTTCCAAACTCGCAACAAAGCATACCTCAAAATATGCATTTTAAACACGTTGTCTACCTTTTTATCGTACAATAAGTATGCATGCCAACCAAATAACAAATCATGGCCTTCAAGATTTAACAATCTCCCTTGTGTCAAATTAATCCAATCACTTATAGCTGATAATGCAGCAGCTTCATAATATAATTTAAAATTGGGCATTCTTAAACCACCTCTTTCACGCGTATCCTGCATAATTTTAAATTTAACCCGTGGCCTTTTCCCTGCCCAGACAAATTTATTAATACCCTTCTGCCATTCCTCCAAATTTGAGTCCTTTTTAAGAATGGGTATCATTTGAAACAAAAATAAGAATTTTGGCAGAACATTCATTTTTACTGCTGCAATTCTTCCCAATAATGACAATTGTAATTTTTTCCAACTATCCAATTCTTTTTGCACTTTATTCCATAACTTTTCATAATTATTTTTGTATAGTTTAACATTTGAGGGTGTTAAATATACCCCCAAATATTTAACCCTTTCAACAATTTCAAATCCAGTTAAGCTTTCTAAAGCTATCTTTTGTAATGCTGTCATATTTTTAGATAAGATTTTAGTTTTTTGTATGTTAATCTTGAATCCAGAAACTTTCCCATATTGCGATATTAACTCCATCAATTCCATAACAGAATTTTCTGGATTTGTCAACGTAATAACCAGATCATCCGCAAACGCTCTCAATTTATAATCCTGATCTCTTATTTGAATTCCCTTAATTGTTTCCAAATTTCGTATTTTAATCAGTAATATCTCCAACATTAAGACAAATAATAAAGGTGATAACGGGCAACCCTGCCTCGTACCCTTTTCAATATTACACATTTCAGTCAAACTGTTATTAACAATTATTCGAGCTGTTTGCTTCTGATATATTGCCCTAATTGGTTGTAAAAATTCATCCCCAAAATTCATTTTGTCTAATACTTTCAGCAAAAATTTCCAATCCAATTGATCAAAGGCTTTTTCGGCATCCAAAAAGATCAATGCTGCAGAGATCTGGTTATTCCTTTCCAAAAATTCCAACAAATCAACTATATGTCTCACATTATTTTTCATTTGTCTACCACTTATAAACCCTGTTTGATCACCATGAATTACCTGTTGCAATACCCTCATCAGTCTACTAGCTAAAACCTTAGCAAATATCTTGTAGTCCGTATTCAAAAGTGATATTGGCCTATAATTTCTTGCTTGAGTAACATCCTGATCTTCTTTCGGAATTAAAGAAATAAAAGCAGTTTTCCAAGACGGAGGCACTCCTCCCCCTTTTTGAATTGTCTGGAATAGTTCCTTTAATGGCTTTATCATCTCAAACTGTAAATTTTTATAATACACAGCAGTCAAACCATCGGTGCCTGGCGCTTTACCTACTTTTAACTGTTTAATTGCCAAGTATATTTCTTCCTCAGTTATCAACTGATTCATTTCTTCTTTTTGCTCTTGCGTAAGAACCGGGATACTAAAGTCTTTTAAATATAAGTCAATGTCCATTTCATTAATCTTGTCACTAGCATATAGTTTAGAAAAAAAAATCAACAAAAGTTTCCTTGATAAGATTCTGTTGATACACAATCTTTCCCTTATGTTCTATTTTGTCTATATTAGAAGCCCTTTGCTTCTTTCTTAACATATAAGCTAACCATCTGCCTGGTTTATTGGCATTGCAAAAAGTATTATGCCTTGCAAACCGTAAATTAGTTGCCACCTGGTCAGCCATTAACTTGTCAAATTGTCCTCTTAATAACTTAATAGTCTCTTTGATCTTCACATCCGATGGATTCAAAATTAAAGCCTTTTCTTTCTCCTTAATCTCTGTTTCTAGTTCTTTCCTCCTAAATTCCAAATTACGTCTATATTTATTGTTAAGATATATCAGCACACCTCTCATATACGCCTTACTAGCATCCCACACCATTTCCATAGAAGTACCCTTGTGCATATTTGTTTCAAAAAAAATCTTCATCTGTTTTTTACACTCTTCCACATTTTTCTGATTTCTGAACAAATTCTCATTTAAACGCCAGGAACGTCGTTCTCTACTATCTTTTCCAATCTCTAACCAGACTGGACTGTGATCAGACATAGTCTTTGAACAAATCTTTATCCTCTTAGTTCTAAAAAAAAGATCATTAGACAATAATATAAAATCAATCCTAGAGAAAGATTGATGTCTATCAGAAAAAAAAGTGTAGTCCCTCTCTTGTGAATTCCTTTCCCTCCAAACATCACGTAAATCCATATCATCCATCATCTCAAAAAAAGATTTAGGCAGTTTGGCATGACTTGGGGTACTTCTGTAAGATCCACTCTTATCCATTTGTACGTTCAAAACACCATTCCAGTCTCCCATAAAAATAAAAGATTTGTAATCCAATTGAGTAATCCTGCTGTGTAATAAGCTATAAAAATCAGCTTGCTGTTGATTGGGCGCATATAATCCAACCAAAAGAGTTTTTTTACCTTCTAATAACAAGTCCACAATAACATATCTTCCTTGTTGGTCTGCTTCAATTAACTCTGCTGTAATTGTATTCTTAACATAAATAACCACTCCATTTTTCTTGTTAACTGCAGAAGCAATAAATTGTGTACCTAATCTTGAATATGATAAATACTTTTGGTCCATAGCTCTAATATGTGTTTCTTGTAAGCAAATAACATCAGTCTTAAATTGCTTTAAATATTGAAAAATTTTCTTTCTCTTCTGTGGTGAATTTAATCCATTGACATTCCAAGTTAAGAACTTAGTCGCCATTTCTGGCAACCCGAAGCTTTTGAAGCGCGTCTTCCAGAATCCCTTTTACATTTTTAGGCCGCGCTCCTCCCACCGCTTGGCTGTAGGTACACTTTGAAGGTTCCACAACATTCTGCTGGTCCTGGTCTTGTTCACGTCTGACACGTCTCGAAGCAGCACGCGTAATCCTCTGATCTTTTACTTCTTCTGATACTGTGGAAATTTGGGTCGCTCCTGCTGCAGTCTCATCTATCTGTGTTGCTTCGGCATCATAAGACTTTCCCTCCTTTGTTGATTCCGGAAGTGGTATGGGGGTTGCTTTTAAAACATTATTATAAAAATCATGTGCTTGCAGCACTGTAGCAAAACGGTATCTTGTATCTTCAAACATTACCACCATACCCACTGGGATCTCCCATCTGAACCTGATATCACGTCGCTTAAGCTCCTGTGCCAGAAATGCAAATTCCTTTCGTTTCCTTAGAATTTTTGGAGGAATCTCTTTTAAAACCAAAACTTCTTGGTCTTCAATCACAAGCTTAGTATTGTAAGAGACTTGAATAACTTCATTCCTGATTGCTCTCTTTGTAAAATAAACAACCACATCTCTAGGTAATTTCCTTTGTCTCGCAATCCAGGAGTTAACACGGAAAATTTTGTCTATATCTTCTGCAATTCCTTCAGCTGGCCTTCCCAGCACGTCTTCGAGAGCAACAGAAACTAATTTTTTCAAATCTTCCTTCAAATTCTCCTTAAGGCCCCTAATCCTCACAGCAAACTCCATTTCATGATATTGTACCAATGTCAAATCATAATCAATTTTATCCACCACATTCTCAGTCTCTAGTATTTTTGCATCCAATTTAGTATTATTTTGAGTGAGATCCTCCATTCTTTCGTCAAGGCGTTCAATACATATCGCCATGCCTTGAAATGCAAGCAAGACGTCCTCCCTTATTACTGTAAACTTTTCTGTCAACTTCTCATCCATCTTTTCATCTATCATCTCAGCCAAATGCTGTGAATGCTTTTCCAAGGCATCTTGCAAAACTTTAACAGTTAAAACAGGCGAAGGTAGAGGTGCAGGAGGTACTAACACTTGCGCTGATGGTTGCGGCAGGGGGGAAGCCCCCGCAGTTTTAGGAAGTTTAGAAGATTTAGCGGCCATTTTTCCCCTCTTTTGCAACTACGCACTTTCACTTTCTAAGTCTTCAATGTGGATTGAGCCAAAGATCAAAAGTTCACTTACTCCTTGTTCTCTTGCATCGCTCTGCCTGCTTTTATTATCTTCCAAAGTCCATTCTTGTAGGCAGGGATGGTTGCGTTCGCCTTGTTCTGCTCCAGGAAAAACGGAGCAGACACGCTGCGCAGCCCGGAGAAATCCAAGCTTCGGGGGGGCTCAATCTTTCAGCCGCCAGAACTTTAAGCCCTGGCGGCCCCAGAGAGCCCTTCCCCTACTTGGAAACTCACCCCCTCCTCTTACTATTATGATTATTATGTATCGGAGTAATATATGTACAGATCTAAGAAAAGTGGCCTTTTGTACCTGACAGATGGCAATTTTGTCAATGCACAGACTTTCTAAGTGCTGTCCAAGATTTTTGGGCATGGTATCCAGTTGCCAATAACCTCTGGGACCATCATGGGCGGTTTATGTGATCATCTTTCAATTTTGATTTTTAAGGTCTTGATGCTCTAGTCTTCTCCAATTCTTTGTCATCTGTTTTAATATCTTTCATATTGCCATATCTGTTTTCCACACTTCCTTCTTTTCAACCACAGCTAAATCAATTGTGTTAATCAATTGTACCTATCACCACTGCTATCCTCTGTATTATCCGAGAGAATCCCTAATTATTTTTGTATCTGAACACCCAATGGGTGTTGTACACCTATGCAGCCCAAGGGTTTGTATCTGGAATGACCAATATTTTTTTACTGTAGGAGTTTCAGCACTGACAATGGAAAAATGGTATGTCCTGTAATTTTAGGCACACCAGAAATGAAACAGCTCATTTCCCAAACATCGTCCCAGCATCACATGAATAAAAAATGATTGCTGGAATGGACAGAGAGTTGATATTGAATTGCTTGGACTTGTATGGTAATTTACAGGTAGTCCTTGACTTACGGCTGTAATGCAGCCTGCCCATTACGGCCGTAAGTTGTGACAGTCGTAAAGCGAGTCACCCATGTAATTGACCCAATTTTTCAACCTTTTTTTTGATGCAGTCATTAAGTGAGTGCTGTGCTTGTAAAGCAAGCCCTTTGTTCACGATGGGGCATTTTTGCCAAAAAATGGAAGTAAATGCCAGGTTGATGATGAAAAAGTCATAAAACGTGGTTATTTGACCGTGAGATGCTACAAACAGCTATAAGTGCCAGCCGGTTGTCATATGACTGCGGGTGGAGAGGAATGGCGTATCAGAACTTCAGAACCAGATTGTAAGTAGCTTTGAGGGGTGGGAATCCACATGGATCTGAACAGAGAAATCATCTATTTTAATATAAATACATTGTACAGGTAGTCCTCAACTTACAATCAGTTGCTTACTGACCATTCAAACGTATGAACAGTTGCTAAGCAACTGATTGTAAGTTGAGGACTACCAGTACAATGTATTTATATTAAAATAGATGATTTCTCTGTTCAGCTCTATGTGGGTGGTTATATATTTCTGCAGCTCTCTAAGGTAAAGGTAAAGGTTCCCCCGCACATGCATGCTAGTCGTTTCTGACTCTAGGGGCCGGTGCTCATCTCCGTTTCAAAGCCGAAGAGCCAGCGCTTGTCCGAGGACTTCTCCGTGGTCATGTGGCCGGCATGACTAGATGCCAAAGGCGCACGGAACGCTGTTACCTTCCCACCGGAGTGGTCCCTATTTTTCTACTTGCATTTTGACGTGCTTTCGAACTGCTAGGTGGGCAGAAGCTGGGACGAGTAACAGGCGCTCACTCTGCTACGCGGCTCTCGGGATTTGACCCGCCAAACTGCCGACCTTCTGATCGACAAGCTCAGCGTCTTAACCCACTGAGCCACCGCGTCCCTCTCTAGTTTTAGCTAAATGAGCACTGTTGAGTGGAAATATTAGCAAATATTTCCATTTAATTCTACTGCTTCTATGTAGGACGAGGTTACTGGTTGTCCTCGACTTATGAAAATTGAGACCAACATTTCTGTTGCTAAGTGAAACATTTGTTAAGTGAGTTTCCCCCCCATTTTGCAACCTTCCTCGCCACGTATGTGAAGTTGTTGTTGTTGTTGTTGTTAGCTGCGAAGTCGTGTCCGACCCATCGCGACCCTATGGACAACATTCCTCCAGGCCTTCCTGTCCTCCACCATCCTCTGGAGTCCATCCAAGCTCACGCCTACTGCTTCAGTGACTCCATCCAGCCACCTCATTCTCTGTCGTCCCCTTCTTCTATTGCCCTCGATCTTTCCCAGCATTAGGCTCTTCTCCAGTGAGTCCTTCCTTCTCATTCGGTGGCCAAAGTATTTGAGTTTTAGCTTCGGGATCTGGCCTTCTAAAGAGCAGTCAGGGTTGATCTCCTCTAGGACTGACAGGTTTGATCGCCTTGCAGTCCAAGGGACTCGCAGGAGTCTTCTCCAGCACCATAGTTCAAAGGCCTCAATTCTTTGGCGCTCAGCCTTTTTTATGGTCCAACTTTCACTGCCATACATTGCAACTGGGAAGACCATAGCCTTGACTATACGTATTTTTGTTGACAGGGTGATGTCTCTGCTTTTTAGTGTGCTGTCTAGATTTGCCATGGCTTTCCTCCCGAGGAGCAAGCGTCTTTTAATTTCTTGGCTACAGTCCCCATCTGCAGTGATCTTGGAGCCCAGGAAAATAAAATCTGTCACTACCTCCATTTCTTCCCCATCTATTTGCCAGGAATTGAGAGGGCCAGATGCCATGATCTTGGTTTTCTTAATGTTAAGTTTCAAGCCAAGTTTTGCACTCTCCTTCTTAACCTAACAAGAGGCTCTTTAGTTCTTCTTCACTTTCTGCCATTAGAGTGGTATCATCTGCGTATCTAAGGTTGTTGATATTTCTTCCGGCAATCTTAATTCCAACTTTTGATTCATCTAGCCCTGCCTTTCTCATGATGTGCTCTGCATATAGGTTGAATAGGCAGGGCGACAGTATACAGCCTTGCCGGACTCCTTTCCCAATTTTGAACCAATCAGTGGTTCCGTGTCCAGTTCTCACTGTTGCTTCTTGACCCGCATAAAGGTTTCTCAAGAGACAAATAAGATGGTCTGGTACTCCCATCTCTTTAAGAACTTGCCACAGTTTGTTATGATCCACACAATCAAAGGCTTTAGCATAGTCAATGAAGCAGAAATAGATTTTTTCTGGAACTCCCTAGCTTTCTCCATGATCCAGCGTATGTTGGCAATTTGATCTCTAGTTCCTCTGCCTCTTCGAAATCCTGCCTGTACTTCTGGTAGTTCTCGATCCACATACTGCTGAGGTCTAGCTTGTAGGATTTTAAGCATGACTTTACTAGCATGAGAAATGAGTGCAATGGTGCGATAGTTTGAACATTCTTTGGCACTGCCTTTCTTTGGAATTGGAATGTAAACTGATCTTTTCCAATCCTGTGGCCACTGTTGAGTTTTCCAAATTTGCTGGCAAATTGAGTGTAGCACTTTTACTGCATTGTCTTTTAAGATTTTGAATAGCTCAGCTGGAATACTGTCACCTCCACTAGCTTTGTTGTTGCTCAGTTTTTCTAAGGCCCACTTCACTTCACATTCTAGGATGTCTGGCTCGAGGTCAGTGACCACCTCACTGTGATTATTAGGGACGTTAAGCTCATTCTTGTATAGTTCTTCTGTGTAATCTTGCCACCTCTTCTTGATCTCTTCTGTCTCTGTTAGGTCCCTGCCATTTTGGTCCTTTATCATGCCCAGTTTTGCATGAAACGTTCCCTTCATTTCTCTAATTTTCTTGAAAAGATCTCTGGTCCTCCCTATTCTATTGTTTTCTTCTATTTCTTTGCACTGTTCATTTAAGAAGGCATTCTCATCTCTTCTAGCTATTCTCTGGAATTCTGCATTCAATTGGGCGTATCTTTCTTTTTCTCCCTTGCCTTTCGCTTCCCTCCTTTCCTCAGCTATTTGCAAAGCTTCCTCAGACAGCCATTTTGCTTTCTTGCATTTCTTTTTCTTTGGGATGGTTTTGGTTGCTACCTCTTGTACAATGTCGCGAACCTCTGTCCATAGTTCTTCAGGCACTCTGTCTACCAGATCTAATTCCTTAAATCTATTTGTCACCTCTACTGTATATTCAACAGGGATATGATTTAATTCATACCTGACTGGCCTAGTGCTTTTCCCTACTTTCTTCAGTTTAAGCCTAAACTTTGCAAGGAGAAGCTCATGGTCTGAGCCACAGTCAGCTCCTGGTCTTGTTTTTACTGACTGTATAGAGCTTCTCCATCTTTGGCTGCAGAGCATATAGTCAATCTGATTTCTGTGTTGACCATCTGGTGATGTCCATGTGTAGAGCCGTCTCTTGGGTTGTTGGAAAAGAGTGTTTGCTATCACCATCGTATTCTCTTGACAGAATTCTATCAGCCTGTGCCCTGCTTCATTTTGCACTCCAAGGCCAAACTTGCCTGTTATTCCGGTTATCTTTTGGCTTCCTACTTTAGCATTCCAATCCCCCATGATGATAAGAACATCATTTTTTGGTGTTAGTTCAATAAGGTGCTGTAGGGCTTCATAGAACCGGTCAATTTCATCCTCTTCAGCACTGGTGGTTGGGGCATAGACTTGGACTACTGTGATATTGAATGGTTTGCCTTGGATTCGAACTGAGATCATTCTGTCATTTTGAGGATTGTATCCCAGTATTGCTTTTCCTACTCTTTTATTGACTATGAAGGCTACTCCATTTCTTCTGAGGGATTCTTGCCCGCAGTAGTATACCTGATGGTCATCTGAATTAAATTCACCGATTCCTGTCCATTTTAGTTTGCTGATACCTAAGATGTCGATGTTTAGTCTTGTCATCTCTTGTTTGACCACATCCAGCTTTCCTTGATTCATGGATCTTACATTCCAGGTTCCTATGGAGAGAACATCTTTACAGCATCGGACTTTCCTTTCACCACCAGACACATCCACAGCTGAGCGACCTTTCGGCTTTGGCCCAGTCGCTTCACTCTTTCTGGCGCTACTAGTACTAGCCCTCTGCTCTTCCCCAGTAGCATATTGGATGCCTTCCGACCTGAGGGGCTCATCTTCCAGCGTCATATCGTTTTGCCTTTTGGTACTGTCCATAGGGTTTTCATGGCAAAAATGGTTGCCATTTCCTTCGCCAGTGGATCACATTTTGTCAGAACTCTCGGCTATGACCTGTCCGTCTTGGGTGGCCCTGCACGGCATAGCTCATAGCTTCATTGAATTACGCAAGCCCCTTCGCCACGACAAGGCAGTAATCCATGAAGGGGGTATGTGAAGTGTATCACTGCAATTGTTAATAACATGGTTGTTAAGTGAATCTGGCCTCCCCATTGACTTTGCTTGTCAGAAGGTCACAAAAGGGGATCACAGGAGCCCCGGGACACCGCAACCATCTTAAATATGAATCAGTTGCCAAGTGTCCAAATTTTGATCACATGACTATGGGGGTGCTGCAAGGGTCGTAAGTGTGAAAAAATGATCCTAAGTCAGTTTTTTTGTAACTTTGAATGGTCATTAAATGAACTGTTTTAAATCAAGGGCTACCAACATCTAATATAGCAGAGATGGAAAATGTTTTCTGTGCAAGGAGCCATAAACTATGTGCAACTCCGAGCAATCAGATTGCACTTAGCTCTAATCACACAGTAGGATTCACAGCAGAGGACCCGTTTACAGAGAGCTTCTCTTAAAATGCAGTATCAAGCACACCACAATCCATTTGTCTACTAAGCGTGCCAGCAACACACCATGTCAATCTTTCTGGCACATGCTTTCCAGAGGCCAGAACATGAGTATACTAATTGGCACTGACATGGCTCCCCGGTATTTTAACACACAAAAGACTTGGCTTTTCTCTTCTCTTTCACTCGCTTCAGTTGAAATTGGAATGAAACCTGGAAGACTGGCTTGGAAGAACAAAACAATATTTTGGAAACCATTTTGGAAACCACCAAGCTTACCTGTATTACTTGAGATGGCAGTCTTGGAAGGTACCTTGGAGGTCTTCTAGTCCAACCCCCTGCTCAGGCAGGAAACCCTATACCATTTCAGACAAATGGTTGTCCAATCTCTTTTTAAAAACTTCCAGTGTTGGAGCATTCACAGCTTCTGGAGGCAGCTTGTTCCACTGGTTAATTGTTCTCATTGTCAGGAAATTTCTTTTTAGTTCTAGGTTGCTTCTCTCCTTGATTAGTTTCCATCCATTGCTTCTGGTCCTGCCCTCAGGTGCTTTGGAGAATTGATTGACCCCTTCTTCTTTACGGCAGCCCCTTAGATATTGGAAGACTGCTATCATGTCACCCCTAGTCCTTCTTTTCATTAAACTAAATAAGATGTGCATTTCTAGGAAGTGACATTTATGTATAGGAGGAAAGGAAAAAATTTTTTATGGAAATTGTCCCTGGCCAGAACAGTGCTATCCTATTTATCTCTCTATGAATCATCACTACGGAACAGAGAAAAGGGGTGGGAAAGAGAGAAAGAATTGAAGTCACTCAGATTAATGTACATTAGTAGCTGACAATTTAGGGCACAGTCAGCTCTGCTCTGTATAAAGTGCAACGTACAGAAGCTGCACAAAAGCCCAAGCAGATCAATAGAGGATTTGCAGAGTTGTCAGATCATTATCAGAAATTTGGAAGCCTCCAAGGAGAAAGACAAAAAGGCTCATGGCATAAGACAGAAGTGGATTGTTATTGTCTTCTGGAAACATAGAAACATAGAAAACCAGGAACAGAAAAAGTCCTAGCAGTCCATGGAATCTATGCTTTTTTATTATTATTTTCTGTTTTATTTATTTGTTTGTTTATTATTAGGGTTTTTAAAAATTAGGGTTTTTAAAAATTAGGGTTTTTAAAAATATATTTTATTCATTCTTATTTTATTTTTTTAATTTTGTTGGATGATGGACAATGGATGTATGTGTTTCTTGGTATATGAGAGAGAGAAAAAGAGAAAGATAAAGAGATTGGCCTTGTTTACCCAAAGCATGGGGACCAAAAGGAAAGGCAGCTTTTCAAACTAGAAATAGTTTTCCATTCATGCTTCCAGTGAATTATTCATTCTAAAAGGTTTTAACATTATCTCCATTCAAATGTACTTTCCTAAGATATCCATAACTCACTAATCCAATAGATACATTAATGCCATACTGCGTTTTCATATAAATTAGTTTCGATTTGCTGGAGGATGAAATTTAGCCAAAAGAGCACATTCCGATCTCACCGAGAGTTGCTAGACTACTTTTAGTTTAGTGGCTCCCAGCAGCCTGTGAAAGAGACCTGAAAGTTTTCAAATTTTTCAGAACTATTTTCCAGTTCAACAAACTAGACAATCCCATCAGTCCATCAACTGGTTAAATTTTAAAATGTAAATTATGAAACATAAATAAAGTGTAAAATCTTGCAGTTTAAAAACTGATTTGATTGCCATTCTTTGTTTATCATTCTGACTGACCTCTATGCTGGTACTAAGGAAGAAAAAAATATATTTGTTTCTCCATATTATTTAGTAGAAGACTTTTATTTTCTTTATTAGTCTAATTTATATTGGTTTCTCCAGATTATTTAGTACAAGGCTTTCATTTTCTTTATCAGTCTACCAGTGAAAAACCTCTGTGGCCTTGTTTTACAACCAGCATGAAAATAGGTAAAGGTAAAGGTAAAGGTTCCCCCGCACATGCGTGCTAGTTGTTTCCGACTCTAGGGGCCGGTGCTCATCTTTGTTTCAAAGCCGAAGAGCCAGCATTTTTCCGAGGACATCTCCGTGGTGATGTGGCTTGCATGACTAGACGCCAAAGGCGCACGAAACGCTGTTACCTTCCCACTGTTGTGGTCCCTATTTTTCTACTTGCATTTTTATGTGCTTTCGAACTGCTAGATTGACAGAAGCTGGGATGAGTAACAGGCGCTCACTCTGTTATGCGGCACTCGGGATTCGACCCGCCAAACTGCCGACCTTCTGATCGACAAGCTCAGCATCCTAACCCACTGAGCTACACTGCGTCCCTAACATGAAAATAGAAGCCATTAATTCCTTAGTATCTGCAGAATTGCTTTAAAAGGCTGACTGAATAATACTATACACTGATGATACCCAACTGTTTTTCTCCACCCCGAACCAACCCAGCGATGCCCTCGCCGTGATGTCCCGTTGCCTGGAGGCAGTTCAGGTCTAGATGGGGAGAAACAGGCTTCGTCTCAATCCTGCCAAAACTGAGTGGCTGTGCATATCGGCATCTTGGGTTAACCAGATTATTCCACCTTTAACAATGGGGGGGTGAGGTGTTATCCCCCGTTGATAGGGCTCACAACTTGGTCCTCCTGGATTCACAGCTCAATTTTGAAGATCATATAGGAGCCGTGACCAGGGGGGCTTTTGCCCAGGTTCGCCTGATGCGCCAGTTGCGACCCTATCTGGACTGAGATGCCCTACACACAGTCACTCATGAGCTCGTGACCTCCTGTCTAGACTACTGCAATGCTCTCTACATGGGGCTGCCCTTGAGGACCACTCGGAGGCTTCAGCTGGTGCAGAATGCGGCCGCGCGAGTTGTGATGGGGGTTTCCCGATACTCCCATGTAACACCTCTACTCCGCGAGCTGCATTGGCTTCCAGTTGCCCTGCGGAAGGCAAGGTGATGAGCTATAAAGCCATGAATGGCTTGGGTCCAGGATATTTGAGGGAACACCTGCTGCCAGCATCAAGCTCCCATCAAGCTCCCTTCATCCAGTGAACTCCCACAGGGAGGGTCTTCTCAGGGTGCCGTCGATAAAAGACTGTCAGCGGATAACACCCAGGGGAAGGGCCTTCTCTGTGGGTGTGCCTGCCCTCTGGAACCAGCTGCCCGTGGAGCTTAGGACTGCCCCTGATCTTCGCACATTTCGCCGGGACCTGAAGACCTGGCTCTTTGAGCTCTCCAGCCCAGGCTGAGAATTTTTAACTGGGGTTTTTAATTTTAGGGATGATTTAATCTTTTTTAATTTGTTTTTAACTTTTGTACTGGTTGTTTTAAATACCCTGTAAACCGCCCTGAGTCCTTCGGGAAAGGGCAGTATATAAATCTAATAAAATAAATAAATAAATAAATTTTGTTACTAAGAAGACACTGCAAGAATCCATATTTTCATAAATGTATGTTACAGTATAATAAATATGGATGAAGAACAGAGTTGTAATAATGACCGAGAACTATTAGCTCAAATTTCTTCTTGTAGGGTTGCAATCATGTAGCGTGTAAATCTCTGAGTATTTTTTTAATTTATGTTGGGCTTTTTGTGTTCAATTCACCTCTAATCAACAGTTCAGCTGTCAACTGAAGAGCAGAAGCAATTGCTTCCATTCCCAATTTCATTTAAAATGATTTATGTATTGATCACTTAACCAGGAAAGGGTGAATTGAGAGTTGGCAAGTATATGGATAGAATCTGACTTCCAGCCCAGTGTAACCTGATGCTCAGAAATAAAATAAACTCCTGAACTAAGAATGAATTATAGGCCTGAATGTTTGCATGTGGTCTGGTCATTTGAGACAATTGTGATGATAAGAAGTTCAACATGAACTGACAGAAAGCCAGCTGTAATTAGTAGTGTTTTGGGTTTTGGCCTATGCTTCAGAGCTTTGTAGCTCTGCAGTATCCCAGACCATCACTCAGGGAGATAGCAACAAATGTTGAATAGTCAGTTCAAAGCAGAGTTTCCCAACCTTGGTGTTAAATAGTGGGTTCTTTGGCGCAGGAATGAAGACAAGGTAGCTGAGTACAGGGAAACTCATGTTTTATTTCGTGCAGAATCTGTACTGAGCAAATGGCTGCAACTAGCCTCAATATATAGTCTAGGCCCTAGGCGGCAGCATAGCCAATTGTAGCGCTGGAGACTTGTAGTCTGGGTTGCTGGAGAGTTATTAGCTGCTCCAGCAACCCACGTGGTATTACTAATGAGCCCAGTACATAACACCTGGCAACTTTAAGACGTGTGGACTTCAACTCCCAGAATTCCCCAGCCAGCATGGCTAATCTAAAGCCTCCATCCCAGGACATAGTATATCTGAAGCTATATCTGATGCTAGCCCCAGCATCTTCATTATTTTTTAAAAAAATTACAATTAGAAGTGCTTATTTTATTAACTTTACCATTTAAATATATGCATATGCTCATGAAGAAGACCATTGTCTACAGTCCGACATTATATATCTGCAGTATTGATTTTGAGAAGAGAGTATCAAATTTAATACCTCCGTAATATACATAGGGACGCGGTGGCTCAGTGGGTTAGGATGCTGAGCTTGTCGATCAGAAGGTCGGCAGTTTGGCGGGTCAAATGTGAGTGCCTGTTACTCATCCCAGCTTCTTCCAACCTAGCAGTTTGAAAGCACGTAAAAATGCAAGTAGAAAAATAGGGACCACTACGGTGGGAAGGTAACAGCTTTCTACGTCTTTGGTGTCTAGTCATGCTGGCCACATGACCACGGAGACATCCTTGGAGAAGCGCTGGCTCTTTGGCTTTGAAATGGAGATGAGCACCGGCCCCTAGAGTTGGAAATGACTAGCACGCATGTGCAGGGGAACCTTTACCTTTACCTTTAATATACATAAGTCCAGGGCTTTTTTTCTCATAGAACGCTCAGAATGGAGTTCTTGCACCTTTTTTTAATGGAACCCTGTAGGGTAGGCAAGGTGGGTTGTATGACATGTGTGAGTTCTGGCACCTTTTTCATTTACAAAAAAAGCACTGCATAAGTCACTAATTAACTTTAGATCTTTTGCATTCCCATGGCTCTTATCTCACTTACCAGGGTATAGCTGGGTTTAAAGTGAGGAAATTTACATTTTGTTCTGTTGCCTTGATTCTGTAACAAGAAAAGCAAAAATATTACAAATTCATGATGAAAGTGATTTTTTTGAAAGTTTTTTTATTAGTTTTATAGGGTTAAAAAGGAAGGTAAGGAAATGGGGATTTGGAATAGGGTAGCAGAAAGGTTAAGAATAGGGGTTGGGGTATATACATATATTTGTGAAGCAATATGGTGGTTGGGTAGTCAAAAGTAACAAATAACAAGTTGTTTGTAGGTAGTTCAGGTTGCATCAATAAAAAGTCCCTCTCTGATTCCCTTAATTTTCACATAGTCAAAGTAATTAAGTTAATACATTTCTAGTTATGAGCTAGTCAATTAACAAAGTTTTCAATATAGTTAGACTAATACATATCAAAATCCTGTTTTTAAGTTTTACTTAATTGCAATAAAAATACTCTAAGATAGCCTATAATAAACAAAAAAGAGCTTACTTTTGGGGTCACCTACAATTCCCTATTTCAATAAAGAGTAATTCTCTTGTCTACAAAACTTACATTGTTCGTTACAAATCATGATTTAACAGTAAAATCTAATTTTCATCTTAATACAGCACCAATTATTTTAAAAGATTTTTTTTCATCTTAACCATGCAACACTTAATAAAATACTATAATAATAATAATAATAATAATAATAATAAAGTTGGAAGGGACCTTGGAGGTCATCTAGTCCAACCCCCTGCTCAGGCAGGAAACCTTATACCATTTCAGACAAATGGCTGTCCAGTCTCTTCTTAAAAGCTTCCAGTGTTGGAGCATTCACCACCTCTGGAGGCAGGTTGTTCCACTGGTTAATTGTTCTAACTGTCAGGAAGTTTCTCCTTAGTTCTAGGTTGCTTCTCTCCTTGACTAGTTTCCATCCGTTGCTTCTTGTCCTGCTTTCAGGTGCTTTGGAGAATAGCTTGACTCCCTCTTCTTTGTGGCAGCCCCTGAGATATTGGAACACTGCTATCATGTCACCCCTCACTCTTCTCTTCGTTAAACTACACATACCCAATTCCAGCAACCGTTCCCTATATGTTTTGGCCTCCAGCCCCCTAATCATCTTTGTTGCTCTTCTCTGTACCCTTTCTAGAGTCTCAACATCTTTTTTACATCGTGGTGACCAAAACTGGATGCAGTATTCCAGATGTGGCCTTACCAAAGTATTGTAAAGTGGTATTAGTACTTCACGTGATCTTGATTCTATCCCTCTATCTTCTATAAGATTCTAAATTCTATTGTATAATTCAAAGTTTTATTCTAAAAGCTTAATTTTGTTTTACTTTAAAAATCTAGAACCTAAATATGAAATCAGTTTATATTTTTTTTAAGATTTCCCCTTAGTCCATCAAAAGAAATTTTTTAAGTTCTGTCTTTACAAATCCCAAGAGAAAAAGACACAAATCTAAGTCTTTAAATCTAACTCTCGCCTTCTTTTTGTGCCAATCAGGTTTCCATCTTAGTGCCTTTAAGTTCTCCAATGTGTCTCCCTTTCTTCCTTCACCTCTTATTTGAATCCACGGAGATCATCCAAATGACAGTTTTGCCCAGCTAGTGTCCCCTTTATAATCCTTGAAGTATTGCTTTAATAGCTCAGTTTTTGATGTTTGATGTGATATGATTATTAATTCAGTCTGATCTTTTTCTTGTTCCATTTTCATCTGGGTTAGGTAGTAAGTAGTAGCTAATGTTGTTATCATTTGATTAGCTGAATCCTCAACATACTGTATTTGGAGGCCTTTGATATCTTCGCTCTTAATGTTGCTTTCTTGGGGTATATGAAAGTGATTTTTGTCTCCTCCCCTCAAGATGTTAGAAAGGCAATATATTTATGAGCATTGTGAAAATATCTTACATTTTAATTGTTTTGTTCCCATAGTAAGAATAATCAGGAAAAATCATTTTAAATAATTAAAAAAATAATTTTAAAAGACCTTCAATAACAACAAGAACAGGCAGAATTAGCAATAATCCCTTACTGAATTATTGAATTGCATTATTGAATAGTGGCTATCAGCAACAACCATGTGGAAGAATAGAATAGAATAGAATAGAATAGAATAGAATAGAATAGAATAGAATAGAATAGAATAGAATAGAATAGAATAGAATAGAATTGGAAGGGACCTTGGAGGTCATCTAGTCCAACTCCCTGCTTAGGCAGGAAACCCTGTACCATTTCAGACAAATGGTTGTCCAAGCTCTTCTTAAAAAAGAAGTGTTATTTAAAATTATACATGTGGAAATAGTATTTTAAACAGCTAAAGAGACAAAACCATTAGCATGGTATTATAAAGGAAGCATCCATTTAAAGAAAATTTAAAATGATTACAGTTAAAAGCATCTGTAAAATGTGTATTATTATGCCTTCGGTATTATTTCTTCTAGAGCATCCTGCTATTTAAACTTGTTTATTTGTTTAGATGAATTATTACATTCTCTTCTTACCAAAGAGAAAAAAAATTATGTTAAAAAATTAAAGAGGAAAAAATATATTCCTCTCAATCCCAAATAAGTTTAGAGAAAGTTGTTTCATTCACATTGAATGTGAATTTACTGTATGTAATAACATACTTTCAAAAACAATACATAAACTGAAATTTAGTTACTATTTTAAATCTACATTTCTTTGCTATGCAGTTGTAAAATTTAGGGAAGGTCTGTCAGTGCATTTTCACAAAAATAAAACATAAAGTTTATAGTAGGAAGAATGGTTTGCACAATGATATACTTTGGCTAAGAGGAAGTCATCAAAAAATAGACATTATTTGGCATTTCATTTTCAGTCAGAAGAGGCAGGCTTAGCTGAATTGAGATTTAAGTTTGGGAAATGGCATTATCGAATGAAGGCCATTTAGTTTTGACCATCACAACAAAATGGGTGTGCATTTATGTGAGCTTGTATTGAGAAGGTGAACGATTCAGAAATAAACATTAAAAAGAATTCCTGTTTTTAGGTCACAACTAATTCTGTTCTGAAACCATAAAGAAAATGTTAGGCAGCAAATATCTGCAACATAGTTTTCTCTACATATGTACAAGATTCACAAAGGTCACCTAAAGCAAGTGGATATATGGATGGTTGACATTTTATTTTCTTCTCACAGATTCATTATCTCATAGTTTGGTCACATAATCCTGGTTGCCAGAGCACTTTATCTGCCTTTTCGCTTCATCTCAAAAACCGAAACCTAGAAAAAGTCAAGAAATTTGGACTGGAGGTGTTAATCAACTTAACTCACAAGTCCTACTTTTGTTGACCTAAAATTTTCCTTCAGTGCCTCCAAAGCTTCTAAAACACTGCCTCAGATATATAGCTAAAAACTCCCGGCAACTGAATCAGCCTGAATTTTGAAGATTTGTTTATGGATTAATTTGATCAAAATATTAAAAAATCTATCTTCAGTTACCACATACAGATGCTCATTCTGCTAATTTTGTTAGACAGAATTGTAACCCTGGTGACTCTTTAACTTTAAAACTGCTAATATCAGATTTGATGGAATCTTTTTAAAAATGTCAATAATAAAATAATAGGGTAGGCTGTGGTTACACGGGGCATATTAAAATAAATATTTGATGATGCTTTGCTTATATTCCATCAAGTTTTTTCCTAATAACCAGCAAATCTCCTATTTCTAAAACAAGTATGTTTCTTTATTGCAACTGTAAACAATGAAAAATCACATTTCACAGTGCAAGCCACAAAATAATTGCATTATAAATATTTGTGGTGAAGCCTATTTAGTTTGATATATGAATTGCTGTTTCAATCAACTAACCTGGCTCTATCTCTGTTATTTATTGTTCTATATTATTAATACTTTGCATACAAATATATCATTCAAACTATGTTTCTATGACTTGTAAAATTATATGGGTGATTTATTTGATGATTTCGATCCATCCCTAGTTCTTATTAAGGCTGATTTCTAAACAGCTTTTCTAATGCCATAACTTTCACTTCTCCATTTTTATTTATCTATCACGGAAAAAGATGTTGAGCATAAAAAAATGGGAAGAAAATACTGTTTGTTCTTTCATCTTGATGAATTGCTCCTGCCTCCTTTTTGGCCCCTAGAGAGAAAATTAAAAAGAGAAATGGTTCATTTTTCACTTTGTGGATGAAAGAGATATTAAAAAAAGAAGAAGCCCCAAATGATAAATGCATCAACATGAATCGTATCTTTTACTAATAATGAGTCCTACAGATCATGGCAAATTCTATCCAACAGGGAAAGTAAGGATGTTCTCCTATTGACGAAGTTCTTCACGCCCTTCTGAAGTAGCGGAAAAATTCAGTAGCATGATAATTCCACTATCAGTCTTTATCGTGTCTTTTTTGCAGGGTCTCACACTCAGATGTGAGACGGGCTACTCTGAAGGCCACCTAAGGACTAGCTCGTTATCCCAAGGGCTACAACACTGACGTCTTTACACACTTTGATAGAAAAGTTAAGTGAGTCAAAATAAAAGACAGTGAAAAGAATCGTGATGCATCATTAAAAACACAACATCCTGTAAATAGAAATAGCTTAGATCAGCAGTCTCCAATCTTTCTGGCTTTGTGGATTGGTCGGGGGGCGGGGGCAGGGGCGGCTGAGCATGTGCACATGTGGAGCTCCATTTGCGCAAGTGACAGGCACATGTGTCTAAACACGTTCGCACAACTGCATCTGCGCATGTGCTTACCCACTGCTTCTGAGGCTCAGTTCTGAATGGGCGATGGCCTAGGTTTTGGGGACCCTTAGCTCAGATTTTTTTAAAATTGTTACTGCAAAAGGGAATTACTTTTTCACCATTCTACTTTGGCTGTGGTGATAGACGCAGAATCATGACAATTGGAGGAGTTGATGTCATGGAGTTTGCTGTTGGATAGTTAAGAGTAATGAAGCCATTGACACCTTGGACTGATTGATGTTAACTTTGAGGCAGGCCATAAAGAAAGATACAAAGAATACATCAAAATGCTGCATGTCATAAAAATGAGGTAGGACATAAAAGTGAGGCATGAAGAAAAATATGTGTATTAGTTAGAAGAGGAACAAGAGAATGAGAATGACTATTCCCAGCATTACAGACTTCTCAAGGGAGTTGGGTATTTTGCTTCTTATATCTAAAATATGATTTGTGCTTTCAGTGAGAACTCTGGGCTTGTTTTATTTGATGATCCATTATTTCATCTTCCTTGCTGCCTATAAGTATTCTCAAAAGTCTTCTCCAACACTAAAGTATAAAAGCTTTAACCCTTTTGCTATTCACTTCTTCAAAGCCAAATTTCACTTTCATAGAGTGCCTCATGGAAGGCTGCTGCCTGCACAATTTTGTAGATAAAGACACACCAGGACACTTGAACGTCTTTCCCAAGGCCTTCATGGCTGCACTACGGTACCAAGCACTAGCGTATGTCTGGAGTGCTGGTTTCTTTACTATTGATAGTTGATCCTAAAAGGTAGAGAAGCTATCTACCACTTCAATGTCTTCATTGTCAAGTCTAGGGCTGGTTGTTGTCCCTGTTGTCATTAGAAGGAAGTGATGCAATTCTACTGCTTCATTTCTGTTTCCTAGGCTGTACAATGCAACTGCATTTTTCCTTACCGTTTCCTACATTGGCATTCCAGTTTCCAACCATAAGAGGTATCTTGCTTACAAAGTCAGTTGATTTCAGCTTGGATTGGGACAGTAAAGGATCAGATGAAAGAATGTAGGTGTAGATGAGGCCCTGGGGATCAGAGGAAGCGTTATATGTGGAGATAAGATCAGGTGTGGTTGTGATGGACATGGGAATGACAAAGATGAATTCTCAGAAGAAACATTTACTCTTAAACAACTTTTTCTTTAACAGCTTTTTTTCCTTTCTGCTCACTGAAGGTTTTGCAGACAAACAGGCTAACATTTGACATATTAGGGGGGCTGTGGGGGATGGGGGTGCAGGGACCTCACCTAAATGGCGAGGGTCCGGGATATCTGAGGGAACACCTGCTGCCGGCATCAAGCTCCCTTCGTCCAGTGCGCTCCCACAGGGAGGGTCTTCTCAGGGTGTTGCCGGTAAAAGATTGCCGGCGGATAACACCCAGGGGAAGGGCCTTCTCAGTGGGTGCGCCTGCCCTCTGGAACCAGCTGCCAGTGGAGCTTAGGACTGCCCCCGACTTCCGTTCATTCCGCCGGGACCTGAAGACCTGGCTCTTCGAGCTCTCTGGTCCAGGCTGAGAATTTTAATTTAAATTTTAATTGGGGTTTTTATTTGTTCAGGGATTGATATAATTTTTTAATTGTTTTTAACTTTTGTATTTTTTGTTTTAATCACCCTGTAAACCGCCCTGAGTCCTTCGGGAAAGGGCGGTATATAAATACAATAAAATAAATAAAATAAATAAATAAATGAAGCGGGGAAGATTCACAGGTTTAACCACTTAGCCAGGATGCTGGGGTTCATTTACAAGAAATGTTAAGAACCAATAGCTGGCATAGGTAACTGAGGTTCATTTACAAGAAATGTTAACAACCACAAAGCTGGCACAGGAAACTAGAAGCTTTGCAATATTTCCATGACCTAAGATGGCGTGGCATTTAGCTATTTTGCACAGCAAACAAGAAAGCCTTAAAGGATGTGTTGGGTGGGCAGAGGGGCAGTGGTGGGATTCAGCCAGTTCGCACCACTTCGGCAGAACCGGT
>JAKJMR010017627.1:11356-83235 GCA_024449315.1 Daboia siamensis
TGATTTGGTTACTAGAGGAGCATCTACAGTGTTGGAGCTCGTGGTCACGGTAAACCACAGAGGCATTAGGCAACATGACTTTCAGGGCAGTGGTGGTGATTTTATTACTTTTTTTTAAAAAAAAGTCTGTGCTCTGTGCAAGGGTGATTGGTAGGCTACATGTACGAGCCTGGTCTAGAATTTATTTTGGAGCATTCAACTATCTAGAGCAGGCATGTCAAACTCATTTTGTTTGAGGCAACTTCTTATAAAAGAATTGCCATCAATTTGTTTTAATAAAATAATTTAAATCAATTTTTCACTTGATTTCAAATTAAATGAATTATATTGGTTGACAATCATTTTTTTTTTAGTACAATTGCCAAATGCAATAAACTGGTTTTAGGTATATGTTACTGGACAGAAAAAGCAATCTCTGCTGCATTACTGATCCCAGAGAAGCATTTGCATCTATGCAGGTATCCTTAGGGTGCCATAGTTATGGATGAGAAATATTGGTTGCAAAGTTGGCATTTCTGGATGTAATACAGATATTTTGGACTTATTTTTCTTTGTATGTTTGATATTTTTAAAAAGACATATGTTACTGACTATGCTTATGCACATATGTAACATCTACATGATCACTGCTTGTCCAAAATTTTAATATACAGATAATACCACCAGAAATTATTTTAGTCTTTTTAATAAATGTTGTTATTGATGTTAAGCTCACCAGGGAAAACATCACATATTGTTATGTATATTCTAGGTTAATTGTTTAAAGGCTGAAGTGCAACATAACTAGATTCTAAATAATTTATTTTTCAAAACACACAACAGTCCAAACAGTAAAAGTAAAGTCCAAATTAAGAATATTTCATTCTTAAGAATTGTTTAGATTCAAAATAGTTTTCAAGAGTGTACAAAAGATACTATTTTTTTTCTAGAATCAGCTAAATTAGACATATTACATTGAGAAAAATGTTTCTCATTTCTTTCCTGTTAACTTTGATTTCATTGCAGAGATGTTAACATAAGAAATAGATTATTTTGTTATCTAATTTTACCTTCCAAAAGACAGAAGAAGATGAAAAATGTGAGGTTCTTTCCTGTTGGCTTTTTTGAATTAGCTGTTTTAGATTCTGAAAGTTTAGCTCCTAAAGAAGTAATCCTGTAAATAATTTTAATGTCCTCCTCTAGTGCAGGCTCTTTTATGACTCAAGGACTTCAACTCCCAGAATTCCTGAGCCAGCATGGCTCAGCTTGGAAACCTTTCCCTTTCCCCTCAGCATGGCTGGCTCAGGATTTCTGGGAGTTGAAGTCCACAAGTCATAAAAAAGGGCCAAGATTGCTAGCCCTGCAATAGGCTTAGGAAAGCCAATAAGGGAGCTGATGGGTTTTTTTTGTTGTTTTTGTTTTGCAAAAAAAGGTGCCGGAACGCCGTTCTGAGCGTTCTATTAGAGAAAAAAGCCCTGGAAATAGGTAATAGGAAATATAAGAAAGATAATAGTAATACAGCCCTACTAGATAGTTTGACAGTGTTTGAGATTTAAGTTGTTTAGCAGAGTGGTGGCATGGGGGAAAACTGTCCTTGTGTCTGGTTGTTTTGATGTGCAATGCCCTATAGCGTCTTCTTGAGGGAAGAAGTTGAAACAGTTTATGTCCAGGATGTGAGAGGTTTGTAAATATTTCCACAACCTCCTTCTGGCTCATGCAGTATACAGGTCCTTAATGGAAGGCAGGCTGGAAGCAATTGTTTTCTCTGCAGTTGTGTCTGTCTTGTTTGGTTGCAGTGCCAAACCAGAGAGTTATAAAGATGCAAATGACAGACTCAATAATTCCTTTGTAGAACTGTATCAGCAACTCCTTGGGCAGTCTCAGCTTTCTGACTTAGCACAAGAAGAAAATTCTTTGTTGTGCTTTTTTAATGATATTTTTGGTGTTAGGTGTCTATTTTAAGTCTTTGGATATTATAGAACCTAGAAACCTGAAGGTCTCTACTGTTGATACTGTGTTGTCTAGCACTGGTGGTAGAATAGGAGGGCTTCTCCTAAAATCTACTATCATTTCTATATTGAGTGTGTTCAGTTCAAGATTGTTCCAGCTGCACCACAAGGCTAATTGTTCAACTTCCCATCTGTATGCAGTTTCATTGTTGTCTCGAATGAGACCAATCACTGTTGTATCATCTGCAAATTTCAGTACTTTAACAGAGTGATCCTTTGAGATATAGTCATTGGTTATATAGAGAGAAGAAAAGCAGAGAGAACACACAGCCCTGGGGGGCTCCTATGCAAATTGTACAAGTATCTGATGTGATTTTGCCTCATTTCATCTGCTGCTTTCTGTCTGTTAGAAAGTTTATGATCCACTTTCAAGTGTGGTCAGGCACAGCTAGCTGAATCACTTTAATTAGAAGAATATCTGGAATGATGGTACTGAATACCAAGCTGAGGTCTATAAAAAGGACACTTGCATAGGTCCTTGGAGATTCAAGATGTTGTAGGATGTAGTACAGAGCCATATTAACAGCATCTCCTGCCAATCTATTTGCTCAGTAGGCAAATTGCAAAGGGTCTAATAGCAGATGTGTGATGGTTTTCAGGTGGGTCAGCACTAATCTTTCAAAGATTTTTATAACTATAGATGTCAGGGCAATCAGTCTATAGTCGTTCAGCTCCTTGATGGAGAGTTTTTTCATGACTTGGATGATAGTAGAGCATTTGAAGCAAGAAGGAACATAGCACATCTAAATAAAGCCAGCACAAGCTTTCAAGCAAGGAGTTACCTTATCTTAGCTACATGCTTTCCCAAGCTTTTGCCTGTGAAATAGATCTTGCACATCTTTTTCTGTGATCACCAAAGGTGGGGGCCCCAAAGGAATGGGGTCAGTTGTAGGAGGCTTGGCTGTTGGTGTATCTGAGATGGAGATGGTGGTGATAGTTGATAGTGGTTTCCTCTCAAAATTACAGTAAAACATAATTCAGTTCATCTTCCAGATGTGATTCCCTTCAGCATGGAAAGGAGATTTGCTGTAACCAGTTATATTTTTAAGAGTTTTCCACACATTTGCTGATTCATTTGTTGAGAGCTGATTCATCAGCTTTTCAAGGCAGCTTCTTTTTGCTGCTCTGATCTCCCTTGTTAATTCATTTCTGGTCTGATTGTATAGTATTCTATCTCCTTTCCTGTAGGCTTCCTCTTTGGCACGTCGTAGATGCTTGAGTTTAGCTGTGAACATAGGCTTGTTGTTACTGTGAATTCGTAGGTTTCTGATCTTCACAAAAACTAACATATGATGTTACAGTATCTGTGAGTTCATCCAAGTCTGCAGAGGTATCTTCGAAAACGTTCCAATCTGTGCAATCAAGGCAAGCCTGTAGCTTTTACTTTGCCTCCTCAGTCCAATACTTCACTGATTCAATTGTTGATTTTATGGTTTTAAGCCTTAGTCTATAAACAGGTACAGGGTGAATCATACAGTGATCAGTGTGTCCCAGAACTGCTCGTGATAAAGACTGATAAGAATCTTTTAATTTTGTTAAAAGCATTCTTGCCTCTAGTAAGATAGTTGACATGCTGAAAATAGTAACTCTTGGTTTATATTAGCACTGTTGAAATCTCCTAACACAACGAGGAGGAAAACTGGGCATTTCTCTCCAGCCCACATAATCTGGTCAGCTAGAGTTTGTAATGCGTTGTTTATGCAAGCATATGGAGGAATATATGTTGGAAATATTTCTTCCTGGCACTTACATTTATGAAAAAGAATCTGGTTGTCTAACCACCCTACCATTTAGATCTCCACCCACTAAAACTCAGATTGCTGTACAGGTTTCACGACTGTTTATCCTTTGAGGCTGTCCAAATTGGGAAACCAACTTCACAAGATTAGAACTAAGCTTTGTCAAGCTTTTAAAATTATTTAGGCTATATTAACAGAATCTTGCAAGTTTGTGTTTTTCCTCTACACCCCACCCCATTACACTCCAGTGAGTCAGTGAGCAGCCTGCCTGAATTTCTTCCTAATGCTTCCTTCTTTTCTAGAACTTATAGAATGTTTATGCTTGTTCTGTTTTTGTAATGACACCTGAATATTTCCTTCAGTGCCATGGCTGTCTACAGGTACAGAGATCTATATAATTATCTATTTGCTTCCAAATAGCTCTGATATGTATCTGTATTCTAAGCAGAGAGCACAGAGATCAAAGAAAATAATTTCTATATCTCTGTAAAGAAGAAACAGAATATTACCAAAGCTGGAATTTATTCTACAAATGGTTAGAAGAGAGAACCAAAGAATAGGACTTGATTATGTATTAGTGTTTTATGAATCCAGATCGCACGCTGTTTGAAAAACTAACATATGTATGTAGAGGTTAAATAATAATAATAATAATAATAATAATAATAATAATAATAATAATAATAATAATAATAATAATAATAATAATAATTATTATTATTATTATTATTATTTCTATATCTCTGATGTATAACAAGGAAGTTAATAACAAATGTTCTAAGGATAAAGGGATATGCAATTTATTTCCACCCTTTGCTAAGTAGAATTGCTACTCCTCCAATAAGATGCTTATCTCCTTTTCTCTGAGATATCTTGCATTAGTTAATATAACTATCTAGTTCTATATTAAATCCAGTTTCTTGCAAAAAAGATATATCAAAGTTAGACTGATACTTGAAAATCTGACAGTATTGCCATCCCATCCCATTAAATGATGAAATGTTTGCCTATATGATTTAAAAGTCACCTTTTCAATGAGAATAGGTGATTTCTTTGGAGTTGGTAATACTCTTTTGTGAGAAGGGAACTTGCCTCTTGTTTCTTTTGTGACACAAGGACAAATATTTGTCTATACTCAGATTCACAGCTCTTTGTAGTTTAACTTTCCAGGAAAAAAAAATTATGTACTTCACTAATGAATCTGCTATCTTCTTCTTCCAAAGTGATTACGAAGTGTGGTCAAGAATGATAGCTGTTATACTGTATATAACTGGAAAATAGCCAAGCTATTTTGTCTCAAAAACCAATGGGATATACATATTTTAATAATCCAAAAATCTCCAAAAAAATTAAAAGTCACATTTTGAAAAACTTTGACAAATAAAAATAGATAAAATAAATATTGAATTATTACAATAAAAATGAAACAAGGAATCTAATCTAAAGAGTTATATCATGTAGGAGTTAATAAAAAAAGTGAAGACTTCATTTCTCAATTAATTTGGGAAACAACAGGTATACTGAAAAAGCTAATACAAGAGATTTCATATGTAGAACAACCTCCCTGTAGCTCTCATACAGAGCGTTCTATTTTCAGATAGAATTTGAATGTGCAGAATTACTGAAGACAGCAGGAACACAAGTTTAAATAAAACTAATCAAAAGTAGATTAAAGTTAATTTTAAGATTAAAAAGAATGTGATTAATCAAAGATTAAAATGAATTGCCTTTGAAAATTCATACAACTTAAAGAACACCCTTCCATAATTTCACTTGCTATGTTGTATCAGACTACAACTATTATCATCCAATACAACTGCTCACCATGCTGATTTTAAGTTTATGGAAATTAAAAATCAGTTCTGAGGGAAGATTGTTCTCAAGTCTTTTTTTAAAGAATCTAGGCAAGTTCTCTGGAAGACTTTAGAGCCCCCTTCTTTTAAATGAATGGGTTATGTGCCACCTAATCATTTTTGACTTCTAGCAACTACATAGATCTTCTCCATGATGATCCATTCCTAACCTGTTCTTTCAAGTTGTAGTATACTTATCCCTTTTTTATCTAAGTCCATCCATGTTGCTGCTAGTCATTCTCTTCTTCTTTTTCTACCTTTCACGGCATTAAAGCCTTTTCCTTTTTCAGACAACTGGGTCTTTACATAATGTATCTGAAATAGGCTAATTTAAGCCTAGTCCTTAGAACTTTAAATTATTTATTAAATGATTTAGTTTGTCTTCTTGGCTTTCCATGATATTTTCAGGCTCCAACATCAATGTTCAAAGGCATCACTATTTTTCTTATCCTGCTTTTTTAAAGTCCAACTTTTATTTTCATTGAATATCACAGGGATTACAATGGCCTGCACAATTCTGATCTTTGTAAGAGTAGACACATCATGTCATCTTTTTCATGACTATCAACCATGTGCCAGACTAGTATATTTCTTGACTGCATCTTTCTTTACGATTGATGGCTGACCCTGAGACACAGAAGCTATACGTCACTTCAATATCTTCTTCATAAATTCTAAAGTGGATTCCTTCCCAAGATGGCTGCTGAAAAGTAGGAACTTTTTCTTTTTCCTGCTGATGATCTGCCAATTTTACTGCCAAAACTAGCTCTTTAGCAGTGCTAATCCCTGGAGTTGAATGGGAGCACTTAGAAATGACCAACAGAGTTTTTGGATGCTGTGGACTTATCTGGGAAGGGGAATCTTGAAGACTCATTTCCCTCTGGGAGTGGTTGGAAAGGCATGGTCATCCATCTTTCCTCTTGGTAGTTCATTTTTTAAAAGCATGCCTGGGTTTTAACTTCATTTTTTGAAGCTTTTGTTTTATTTTGCCTTTTATCTTTAAAAAATTGTTTGAATGCTGATTTATTTTAACTCTCTGCCAAATTTTATCTGTTCTTTTTTCCCCCCTTTGGATTTATGTTGTTATTCTGAAAAACCTGTGCTGTTTTGTAAGAAAAAAGTGTTCTGGAGTTGTGAAAGGGTTTTCATTTTGTTTACATCTATAATGGACTCTCCCTACAGGATTTTGGCATTTTACTAATATGCAAAATGTTTGGAGCTTTTTTTAGTTCTTTTAATTTTGGATCAAAATATCCAGACAATATCTTTCCTGTTTCTTTATTTTTTCATTCTGAGGATTCCTGTGTTCTTCTATTTATCATTGCCAAATTACTTAGAGTAACAATATATCAATGTATCAATTATAGACAAGCTAACATCTGAAAAAAGACTATTTGTTAATATTCAATTCCTATTTCCAAGGGCTTTTTTAAGTTTGATGAAATGATAATGGTTGTGGAAAATATTTAGATGCATTTAGTTGTACAGTAAATAAGATTCACAAAATGAATGAGGTCTGAAAGATTTGTTGGTAAGAAGTATGGATTCTATAGACTTAGAACTTGTAGACTTAGAACTGAGTCATCTCTCTGAAGTCAAAGCCTGCTTTTTTTTACCACAGCAAAATCTTGACTGTCAGCCTGCAACTTTGCTTTCTTTCAAGCTTGTTGCCAGCTGCCATGGAAATGGGAGGGAGAAAGCAATGGGTATTTGGGAGGAGAAATGTGCAGGAGGTGTGAGACTGAAATTTCTGAGAAGCAATAGGGATGCCTGAACTCAGAGAGGCCAGATTGAGTTGTTTAACATTTTCAAAGCCAACAGTCCAATGAACAGCTTGCATGAAGAAGTGATACACCTAGACCAGAAACGTTACTCAAACATCTTCCTCTGATGTTTCAACTCTGGTTGCCTAGCTACTGGGGGATGGGCTCTGCAGTTAGTTTCAATTTGTTTCTTCACACACATTTTGCTTCAGACCTTGCCTGACTTTTTCTACAATCAGTTCTTTTCTAGTAAAATTACCTTTTCTCTGAATCTGTGGAGTCAAGGATTTTCTTTCCTAGGGATTGATCGGAGGCAGCCCTGACTTAGGCAAGGTCTAAGAACACAGGGTGGGTTTCTTCCCAGACTGCACCATGTTCAAGATGAAGTGGAATGGTTGGAGAAACTAGACACTGAAGAGACCCAGGTAGTCACGGGCCATAGGGTGAGAGGAAGACCCAGAGGAATGACCCTTGGAGGCAACTTTCACAGGAGGAAGCAGAAGTTCCCACAGGTGGAAATAGTGTGAGGGGGACAGAAGTGAAGTCCCCCCTCTTGATCTGGACCTGGAGAATACCATGCTGAGCCATGCCCTGCACCTGTTGCAAGAGGCAACCAAGAATTGGAGAACCCTGGAAACTCTCGGATGACTGCTCAGGCTCCTTGGACTGTTCCAAACCAAGCCATGGACAGAGCTGCCATGGCATTAGTCTGGCAGCAAATGCACCTGCTTCAGCTGGACCAGTGACAGTACCAGTGGTGTCGGCACCAGCAGCAGCTTCTGTACAAGTCTCTCCACCTACAGGAACTGCACTTCTGAGATGCCAGGCCCCAAAGGTCCCAGCCACAGAAGTAAAGAGCAGGGGAGAACCCAAGCAACTGGGATTCTTTCTGGCACAAGTCTGGAAGTACATGCAAATATATGCGGCTGAATTGAGGACAAAGGCAGCCTGAGCATGATGCATGACCTCAGCTCTCAAGGGTGCAACTGCCAAATGGATGGTTTCCCTTCATAATGATAACACCCCACAGCTACGGAACTACAACCACTTCATGGCAGTTTTCGCCAATGTTTCAAGAACCCACTAGCAGAGCACAAGACGTGGACCAGGATGAAGACCATCATCCAAGGTTGGCAATCAGTGGCCACATACACCCAGGAGTTCTGAGAGTTGGTGTGCGAGCTTAGCCACATGACCTGAAGACATACTGATTGATTGCTTCAAAGATGGCCTCAACAATGTCTACCATGCCTGCATTTCATTAGGGCCCCATGTACTGTACAACAACACTGGTATTTGCTGGCAGATGAAGTGGAGAATGACCTAGCCCAAGATCGACACCATGCTGGTCTCGGCTGATGCAAATCCTCCCCTCCTGAGTGTAAGAAAACCCTGAAATTAGTGTAGGGTGAATCTGGGCTAAGACCACAATCTATGGTGTGCTTCAAGTATAGGAAAGAGGGGCAATGAGCTGTGGAGTACTGATCTACCAAGCTCAAGCTTCGAGAACCTGTGAGACAGTGCTGAAATGGATGGAGGTCATTGAGTTTGCTCCTCCTGATTATGAGGGGCTGGGAATTCCAACCAGCCCAGGTGAGAGTGTAAACCAACTCCAACGATGATCCCCTGGTAAATCAACACATAATCCCCATAACCATTGCTGTGGAACTAGTGGTGCCCTCATCAGACTCAGGGGGAGGATGTTGGCTCTATTGAACTCTAGTTCTGCCAGGTGTGTGATTTGCCTGGAGGTGGTGGAAAAGTTGGGAATGAGACTCAAGCAGTTAAAGGTACCAATAGTTTTTTGCCAATTGGATGGGACACTAACTGGGAGACCCACAGCTCATTTTATTAGTGAGCCAGTGGAAATGAGAATGAAAAAGCACAGAGACTCTGAGTTTTATAGTCGCACCAGGGATGGAGAGACCCCTGGACCCCTTATGTAAACTGGAGGAGAGGACTCTTGAAAATCTGGCATAAGGTAGCCAAAGAATGGGAAGAGATTCCAACACCCAAAGGCAAGAAACCAAAGTACCAAGGGAGCTAGGGATTGTCCCACAGGAATACCCAAGAAGCAAATCAAGAATCCCCAAGAAGTACTGGGATCTACCGCAGTATTGAAATCCTTCCTGGGATTAAACTCTCAAAAACTAAGGTGTACTTGATGACTTTGTGAAAGGTACAATAGCTTTGCATTTTCATAGATAAAAACTTAAAACTGGGATTTATTCAACCAGCTAGACTGCGAGTGGCAACCTTGATACTATTCTGGGATAAAAAAGATGGAACTCTTCGTCTGTGTGTTGAATATAGAGGGTTAAACACAGTGTGCATAGAATATGTCTACCCATTGCTGTGATGCTTGCAGATCTAGCCAAAGGCAAAATCTTCAGTAAATTAAATCTGGGGGAAGGCTATTATCAGATTCAGATCAAGGAGGGCAACAAACGGCATTTAACTGACCTCTGGGGTGTTTTCCATTCTGGGTGCTCCCCTTTGGTCTGCAGGGGGCCCCAGCTGTGTTCATGCAAATGATCAATGAGATACTGCATGACTACTTGTACAAGGGGGATGTTGGTGTATTTGGTTGATATTTGAATATTTACTGAGACTATGGAAGAATGTATGAAATTGGTACAGGCAGTCCTAAAAAGGCTCTGAGCAGCCAAATTGTATGCAAAGCTTTCTAAATGTGAATTTCACCAAGATATATCTAATGAAGAAGTAGAAATGGAAGCAGAAAAGGTGAAGGAAGAATGGGGCCCTCCCCGCAATAGGAAGCACTTACAAAGTTTCCTAAACTTTGCCAATATCTACTGGCAAATCATCCCTTCATTTGCAAAACTCATGTTACCAATCACCAACCTGATAAAAACTAAGGGTAAGCGCAAGCTGAAGCCAAGTCAGTCACTTAAGTGGACTATGGAGTGCCAAACAGTGTTTGAAAAACTCAAATGGCTGTTTGCAGTGGAGCCCGTGCTAATGTACCCTGATCCAACTGCTCCTTTTATAATTCAGGCAGCTGCAAGCAATGTAGCAGTGGAGGCTGTACTATTACAAAGGAATATCCAGGGCCTGCTGCAACCCTCTAAAAAACTTACTGAAAATGAACAGAGGTGGACAGTGTGGGAGAAGGAGGCATATGCAGTATGGTGGGCCTTGCTTACTTGGCAGCACTTTCTAGAAGGGGCAAAAAGCCCCATCTCAGATGTGAATTAATCATAAAAAACTGGAGCCTCTGAAAACTCCATGCAAGTTATCCCCTAAATAAGTTCGCTGGGCTCAATACTTTAATCAATTCAATTTCACCCTGCACTATATTCCAGGAGCGAATTTTTTTTATGGTGGATACTTTGTCTAGATTGCCTCAATACAATAGTATTAAAGCTGAAGCTGTTCAACTGGTCATCCCCTCAAAGCAGCTAGCTGCTCCAGTAGCCACTGGGTCTCAGAAGAAAAAGGAGCTACCTTATCATGTAATAGGTTGTGGTCTACTTTATCAAATGCCTTACTGAAGTCCAAGTAAATTATATCCACAGCATTCTTCTGGTCCATTAATTTTGTCAGTTTGTCAAAGAGTGCAATAAAAGTTGTCTGACATGGTCTATTTTTGACAAACCCACGTTGGCTTTTGGTTATGATTTTGGTGTTCAGGTGTTCAGGTGTTCACTTATTCATTGCTTATCGTTCCAGAACCTTCCAAGGTATTAAAGTCAGGGTGATAGGTCTGTAGTTTCCTGGAGCTATTTTTTTCCCTTTTGAAGATGGGAACTACATCAGCTCTTTTCCAGTCCTCTGGTAGTTTCCTGGTACTCCAGGATCTTTGAAAGATATAGTTCAGTGGTTCTGAGATCATGTCTGCCAGTTCCTTCAAAATCTTGGAGTGTAATCCATTTATTCCTGATGATTTGAAATCGTTTAGAGTGGACGGTGCTCACTTATCATTTTGTTGCCTATCCTAACTTGTATTCCTAATCTGGTTTTTTTGGTATTTTTTGAGAGGTTTGTTTTTTTTCTTTTTGTGTAAAGATGGGTATAAAAAACAAATTAAGCAGTTCTGCTTTCTCCCTGTTGTCACCTTCTTGCCACTTTCTCTCATAAATGGGCCAATCATTTCCTTGACTATTTCCTTGTTCTTTACATGTTGAAATAATCTTTTTTGTTGTTATTTTTTACTTTTGTCACAAGCCTTAGCTTTCCTCATTTCATCTTTGCTGGCTTGAGCTATTAGCTGATATTCTGCCTTATTTATCTGCCCCTCTTTCCACTTTTTATACTTGTCCTTTTTGTGTTTCAATTTATCAGGGAGTTCTTTATGCAGCCATGCTGGTTTGTTTTGAGAACTGTTATTTTACTTCTTCATTGGTATTTTATAATCTCACTTTTCAAAATTTCCCAAGCTTCTTGAGTTGTTTTTCCCTTGAGGATCCTCATCCAAGGAATCCTTCCCAAGCTCTCTCTAAATTTATTGAAATTAGCTGTCTTAAAGTCAAGACTCTTGTTTGACTTTGTTATATTGCTTGTGACTGCATAATGTTGAATTCCAGTATTGTATGAATATTGCCCCCAAAGGTTCCTGTAGCTTCAATATCTTCTACCATTTCATCTCTGTGAGAATTAAGTCCAATATGGCATATCCCCTAGTTCCCTTCTCCGGTTTTTGGGAGACGAAGTTGTCTGTTAGGTTTGTCAGGAATCTGTTTCACTTGTTGCAGAGTTTGCCAGGTCCGTCGGGGGTCTGGTGTTGGGTGGGAGGCTCATCCCACATGTGTGGCAGAGCTGGAGGACAAAGTTAGATGGCAGGGGCTGAGTGGGCATGGGCCATGGTGTGGTGGTGATGGCAACCAGCTGGGGTGCTACAGTCCCATCATCTGTCTTTGCTTGCCCATGTCTACTGCAGCTGGGATAGGATGTGACCAGTGGGCTGGATCGCGTGCCTCCTGCTCCACGTCCATTGGCCATGGCACTCAGACCCCGGGATGTGCTGGCTGATGCGTGGCCAATGGGCCAGGGGTTTGCAGCTGCTCTTGGCCAGCGCACACTCAATGCCTCTTGTGCACGTGCCTGGGGGGGGGGTTGCCCAGTTGGGCTAGGGTGGGCCAGAGCGATGGGAGCCAGTCCCTTGCTGTCTCTGGGGTGGCCACGTGGACCAGATGTGGGTCCACCACAGGCCACATCCGGCCCACGGATCTTGAGTTTGATGTGTCTGCTCTATGCATTGGTGTATAGACATTTGAATCCTTTTTGACTGACACTGTGTTTACTTTCTACATAACCTGTTTTGTGCCTGAATTCCCCTACTTCCTTACCATCTGTTTGATTAGTGCATGTTATGGCACAATCAGAAGCTTGATTTTCCTTGACAGCAAGGTTGATATTCTTACCTGCACAAACATTTATGTTATAAGCACTGATAATCCTATTAGTTTAGATTTCCAGGGACAGAAATGTTCTGTATCAATTAACTCTCTGTACCCATTGTTTAGTTTAAATGTTTCTCCAGAAAAGGGGCGGTCTTACCTGAACGCCTTTTCTCAGCATGATGATGGAGAATCCACGTATGGGTTAACTCTGTCTTCCTGCCCAATTAGACTAAGTCTGTCAAACTTGCCACGCCTCTCCTGGGCCAGGGTAGTTCCCAGTCATGATGAAGGCAAAACTATTGACAGTCCGACGTGTTGGGTCCCCTACCCCTGACGGACACTAAGGGGTGGGTGTGGATTCTCCATCATCATGCTGAGAAAAGGTGTTCAGGTAAGACAATGCCCCTTCTCCAGCATGATAGATGGAGAATCCACGAATGGGATATACCAAAGCCACCCTGTCCCTATGGGAGGGAATCAGTTTGGGCCTGTGTCCCACCCTGTGACACTACTTGCTGTAGCACTCTCCGGCTGAATGAGGCATCCATGGAGGCAAACCTATCCAGTTTATAATGCCTCATGAAGGGGGAAGGCGAGGACCATGTCGCCGCCCTACAAATGTCCTCAATGGACGCCTGTGTCGCCCACACAGCGAAAGTTGCAGCTCTGCAAGTAGAGTGAGCAGTGATATGTCTTGGAACTGACAGTGAATGTGACTGGTACGCCCCTGCAATACAAGCCCTGATCCACCTGCCTAAAGTGGAGGCAGAAATCTTCTGTCCCATAGAAGAAGATTGAAAGGAAATGAAGAGGGCTTCTGACTTGTGAAAGGACGCTGTGCACTTAATGTAGTGGCATAAGGGCCTGCGGATATCCAGGGAGTGCCATTGATGTTCTAAATCATAAGATGGATGAGGACAAAAATCTGGTAGAATTACCTCCTGCATCCTGTGAAACAAGGTATTGACTTTTGGGATAAAGGAGGGATCCAATTGAAGGACCACCCTGTCATCATGAAAGACGTATAAGTCTTCTCTGATAGAGAGAGCTGCCAGTTCAGAAATGCATCTGGTCAACATGATGACTATCAAGAAGGCTACCTTGATTGTCAAGAACCGCAGAGTACAGGTTCTGATGGGTTCAAGTGGAGATGAGGTAAGGGCCTGCAAGACCTGTGACAAATCCCAAGAGGGATACCGGTGAACCACGGGCAGTTTGGTGTTGGTCACTACTTTGACAAATGAACAGACCATAGGATGTTGAGCCAATGTCTCTGAATTGCCTCATGTAAGTACAGTGGATAGCATTGCCACTTGTCTGCGGATAGTATTAGGCGCCAAACCCTTGTTGAACCCCTCCAGTAAATAATTCAAAATTCTCAGGATGGTAATAGCCGAAAGATCTAATTGGTTCTTTGCACACCAGTGACAGAAACCTTTCCAAGTGGAGTCGTAAATTCTGTTCCTTGTAGGCCATCTGGAGGCCTGAATCATCGCAATTATGCCCGACGAATAGGACTCATGCCTCAGGAGCCACCGTTCAAATGCTAGGCAGTTAACTGGAGCCACTGGGGTTCTGAATGTTGCAGAGCTCCCTGGCTGAGTGAAATGCAACCTGGAGGAATCCTCCATGGGGGAGAGATGGAAAGGCTCACGAGGTCGGCAAACCAGGGCCGTCTTGGCCAGTGTGGTGCAACAAGTATCACCTCTGCCCGTTCTTGCAGTATCTTGCAGATGACTGCCAGGATTAGAGGGAGAGGCAGAAAGGCATATAGCAAGCCCCCGGGCCATGGGCTGTGGAGGGCATCGATTCTCTCTGCCCCTGGAGAGGGGAACTGGGAGAAAAACCTCAGAAGCTGGGAGTTCGCTGGAGAAGCGAACAAATCTAGTACCAGATGACCAAACCTCTCTGATATCTCTCCGAAGAGATCGGGATCCAGGTGCCACTTGGAACGATCCACTGTCAACCTGCTGAGAAAATCCACCTGCTGATTTGCCTCTCCTGAGATGTGCTCAACCTTGAGGGAGGAGAGATTGGTCTCTGCCCAGGATCCCAACAGCTAGACCTTAGCCATAAGGGACTTGGAACGGGTACCCCCTTGCTGGTTCACATGGGCTTTCTCCGCCACGTTGTCCGTGAGGACTAGGACATGTTGTCTCACCACCCTGTTGTGAAAGTGGCATAAGACCAGATGTATGGCTCTGAGCTCCAACCAGTTTATGCTGTGCTTCAGGTCTGACCGGGACCATCGGCCCTGAGCCAACTGTAATCCTAGGTGCGCTGCCCAAGTGAACAAACTGGCATCCGTAGTCAGGGTGAACTGAACAGGCTCCTTGAACAATGAGCCTCTGGCTACCGCTGGGGAGGTCCACCACTGGAGGGATTTTAGGGTCTGAGATGGAACCCTTACCCTTTGGTTGGAGGAGCTGGTGCCCAATCTCTGAAATGGGAGCAAAACCCATTGCAGGTTCCTGGAGTGTAGTCTGGCCCATGGGAATATTCCCATGCAGGAAATCAACTTCCCTAACAATTGGGAGAGAATGGCCAGTGTAACTACACACTCCCTTTGGACCTGAAGGACCAGGGCTCAGATGCTGTCCTGACATTCCCGAGATAAATAGACTGTGCATAGTTTTGTGTCTATGACCATACCTAGGTGAAGAAGGCGGGTTGAGGGAACTGTCTGGCTCTTTTGAAAGTTCACCGAGAACCCGTGGTCCTGGAGGGTCTTGACAGACAAAGCCAGGTCCGTTTGAGCCATCTGAACAGAGAGGGACTGGATGAGTATGTTGTCCAGGTAGCACTGAATGCATACCGGAACTAACCTCAAATCCATGGTCAGGGCCACCAAGATCTTTGTAAATGCTCTTGGAGCCGACAACAGGCCGAACAGTAAGGCTCTGTATTGGTAATGGAGGTTCGTGTAACAGAACCTAAGGAACTTCTAGTGGTCGGGAAGGATGGGAATGTTGAGGTATGCTTCCGTGAGGTCAGTAGACATCAGGAAGTCTCCCCTCCTGATGCTGGCCAAGATGGACAGTAGTGTTTGCATCTTGAATTTTTTGTATGCAAGATGAGAGTTCAGCCCGTTTAGGTTAAGTATTGCCCTCCATCCTCCAGAAGCTTTTGGAATAACAAAGAGGATGGAATAGAAACTCCTTCCTAGTTGTCCAGCCGGTACTGGTTCTATGGCTCTTAATTCCAAGAAGTGCTAAATAGCCTCTGTCATGAGAGTCTTCTTGACCATATTTTTTGACAGTGGACGAGAAATGAAGTGCTCTGGGGGGTCAGATATGAATTCTAGAGACAGATCGCACCTGATTGTGTTGAGGACCCAAGAGTTTGTGGTGGTGGTCTCCCATTTTTGAGCAAAAAGAGTCAGTCTGCCACCAATTGGGACGGCTTCCCTGAAGTCATTTGGATGTTTTGAAGGGACAGGCCCCCCGGTGCCTTGAAAGGGCCGTTTGGTCTGAAATTGAGGCCTGGGTCTGTCTCTGGTCCCGGATTGGTCAACCTGACAGTCTGACGTGGGAGGGAAGGAGCAGGAGGGTGGAGCAAACTGCCATCCTGACCCTGATTGGAAGGACTGTCTACGGGTGTATGGGGTAGGCCGTCTATCTGCCCATCTAAGAAGGTGAGACATCACCTTATGTTTGTCCTCGTTTTCCACCAAATAAGGTGTCAAGGCGTCTCCAAGCAGCTGACCACCACGGTACGGGGCAGCCACCAAGTGCCACTTGGATTTAACATTTACTCGCCAGTGTTTGAGCCACAGGAGCCTACGAGTGATGACATTGGAGGCTATGGTTTGAGACGAGAATCTGGCAGCGTGTAGTGATGCATCTGCCATGTATTCTAAAGCAGCCACTAACTTGGCTAAGTGCTGGTGCATTTGGACTTTCTCTGAGGTACTCTGGCCTGAAGTTGGCAGAGCCAGAGAAGGGAGGTTCTGGCAAAGAAGCAGGTGGATGTGGCCGCCCTTACCACCCATGCCGAGGCTTGGTGGGTCCTGCAGAAGGAGAGTTCAGATTTTCTGTCCTCCGCCTTCAAGGTTTCAGCCATATCCCCTGACACCATGGACGAAAAGTTGGATTAGAGGTTCATCCACAGTAGGAACCTCTAGCACTTCTGACAAGGCTGGGGCTACATTAAACAGTCTCTTGTCCATCCCCCCCACCAGTGAGGGAAAGGTGCCAGGCGTTCCCCATTGTTTCTGCATTGTGTTGAGAAAGAGAGGGGGACAGAGGATGTGGTGTTCACTGACAATAGGCTCAGGAAATACCAGACTTGTGTCTTGGCTGGTGGATGGACTAGGTTGGAGAACTTGGTCAGGACCAATCTTAGCAGTAGTGCTGGCCTTATGGAGCAATGATTGAATAGGCCCACAAAGGGAGGAGGGTCCGGAGCAAGATCCTCATCCTCTGAGAACGGCAGGTCCATCGGGTCGTACTCCTCAGAGAACGATACTCTGCTGCGAGGAGATAAGGCAGAAGAAATAGGATCAGAAAAGTCTGGTGCTCCCGACTGAGAGATATAAGACGGGGTCATTGAAGCCACCAAATCGGGTCCAGACCTTTGTTGGTGTTTCGAGGCCAATCCCTGGGCAACTGCCTGGGAGATCAGGGCCTGTAATTGATCTGGTGACCACACTCCCTGCACTTCTGAGGGTTGAAGACCAGCTGCTGTAAGCATAAAGGTGGCCTCAGGTCTTGACTGTATCACTCTGGGGATGGGAGGAGCCAGCCGATGGTTGGGTCCCTGGGTGAAGAGAATAATCTCCTCCTGTTCAGCCCTGGGAAAGTAGGATTGGCCAGTATCCCCTTCTGGAGACCAGGCCCTGTGGGCAGACGAGGTGGGAGGATCGAGTACTGAGTCCTCTGCGAGAGGAGAGGAGACATGGTCACAGCACATCGTGCCTTTTTTCTGGGCTTTTGAAAATTGTTTCTCTAAGGCCTGGTGTCTTCTGTTGGCCTCTTTCTCTGCCGCTTTGGAGGGCCTGTTGCCAGAAATGGCCTTGGCCTTGAGTTTCCCAGTGGCCTCCAGCTTGGAATGCTTTGGCTGCCCAGAAGTCTTGGGGGCACTGTGCAAAGACTGAGGTGCCATGTTGTCTGCCATCACAATCGGAGATATCTCAATGGTATGCTGAGAGGGATCTCAAGTAGAGGAGCAGAGTACTGAACTGTGGCTGTGTGCCACCTCACAGGGATCAGTAGGTACTCTATGGCAATGGTGGCTCCAGGACCAACTTAATGGACACTGGCACACCTGCAACGCTCCTGATGGCCATAATACCAGTTGAAAGCATCTTTGGTGCACTGGACAGGTCTACTGTGGCAGCAACATCAGTGATAACGGCCAGCTCACATGTAGTTCACTTAGTGGCAGCAAGATCACTTCAGTGATAACAGCCAGCTCACTAGTCCTAGTTGGTGGCACCAAGACCAAGAATGGCACAGCCAGCACACTTCGTCTGTTGGAGTTGGTGAGGAAACACCTAAGCTGGGCCCTAGGGCTATAACTGTTGCCTCCTGTAATTGACCATCCACTTCTGAGAGGCTTGTCCAGAGAATGTAAGCAGGGAGGCAAGGTAAAGGTGATTGAACCTGATGTCTAGGAACAGCAGAAACTGATGGCCACTGAAAACTCTGCTATAGTCAAAAGAAGGGCTCTAGTCCCAGAGGCTTCTGCAGTGGCTGGAAGAGGGGAAGCATAAAAGGACCCCTGCACCTCTCCCAGAGCCTCAGAGACCAACTTCCCTCAGCCAGATGGCAATATACTTTGATTCCTCTAGCTTAAGGAAGCCTGTAATTCACCCCCCTGTGGCTGGCAGAGACAGGCCGCGCCAAATGTCCACGGGGGAGCTAGAGTGATAGAGGCGCCTAAAATGGCGGCCGCTACTCAAGGCACTCACGAGATTAAGCAGACGATTGTCTTCCTTACCAGGAAGTCCGTCCTCCATCTTCAAGCCAGTTAGAGAGTAAGACTTTTATCTGTTATTGTGTGCTTCTAATGCTACTTCTACTTCTGCTTCATTGACTATGCCAAAGCCTTTGATTGTGTGGATCATGACAAACTGTGGCAAGTTCTTAAAGAGATGGGTGTACCAGACCATCTTATTTGTCTCTTGAGAAACCTATATGTGGGCCAAGAAGCAACAGTGAGAACTGGACACAGAACCACTGATTGGTTCAAAATTGGGAAAGGAGCCCGGCAAGGCTGTATACTGTCGTCCTGCCTATTTAATTTATATGCAGAACACATCATGAGAAAGGCAGGGCTAGATGAATCAAAAGCTGGAATTAAGATTGCCGGGAGAAATATCAACAACCTAAGATATGCAGATGATACCAACTCTAATGGCAGAAAGTGAAGAACTAAAGAGCCTCTTGTTGCGGGTGAAGAAGGAGAGTGCAAAAGTTGGGTTGAAACTTAACATTAAGAAAACCAAGATCATGGCATCTGACCCTCTCAATTCCTGGCAAACAGATGGAGAAGAAATGCAGATAGTGACAGATTTTATTTTCCTGGCCTCCAAGATCACCGCAGATGGGGACTGTAGCCAAGAAATTAAAAGACGCTTGCTCCTGGGGAAGAAAGCCATGGCAAATCTAGACAGCACACTAAAAAGCAGAGACATCACCTGTCAACAAAAGTGCGTATAGTCAAGGCTATGGTCTTCCCAGTTGCAATGTATGGCACTGAAAGCTGGACCGTAAAAAAGGCTGAGCGCCAAAGAATTGAGGCCTTTGAACTGTGGTGCTGGAGAAGACTCCTGCGAGTCCCTTGGACTGCAAGGTGATCAAACCGGTCAGTCCTAGAGGAGATCAACTCTGACTGCTCTTTAGAAGGCCAGATCCTGAAGCTAAAACTCAAATACTTTGGCCATCTAATGAGAAGGAAGGACTCACTGGAGAAGAGCCTAATGCTGGGGAAGATTGAGGGCAATAGAAGAAGGGGACGACAGAGAATGAGGTGGCTGCATGGAGTCACTGAAGCAGTAGGTGTGAGCTTAAATGGACTCCAGAAGATGGTAGAGGACAGGAAGGCCTGGTGGAACATTGTCCATAGGGTCGCGATGGGTCGGACACGACTTCGCAGCTAACAACAATAATGCTACAGGCACACTTGAAAGGCAGCAGAGGTTTTGTGAGAAAAAGCCTTCCCATGTGGCTTTCAAAATGGCGGCCACAATGAGCATGCCGTGAAAAGGATGGAGGCCTGAGGCTTCTTGAAGACTGCAGCTCAGGGGGAGAAATAAAAACCACAGAGCAGTTAGGAACTGCACTGATCCCAGTGCAGAGGGGAAAAGAATTCATGAATACGAACTATACAACTTGCTCAATTGCTCTGTAAACTGTCAAAGCTGATTCAGCCTGAAAAGCTGGGAGCCAAAATTATGTCTTTTCTGGACACAGACTAAGTCGTGACTGGGAACTTTCCTGGCCCAGGAGAAGTGTGGCAAGTTTGACAGACTTAGTCTAATTGGGCAGGGAAGACAGAGTTAACCCATTCGTGGATTCTCCATCTATCTTGCTGGAGAATCCGTGAATTTAATGCCAAATAATTCAGTCCCTTTCTTTGATGGATTGCAAGCCATCTCTTTTGTACAGTTTTTCATCGGATCAGCTGCAGACATCGTGACTAAAACAAACAAAGCCTTCTGCTTTATTACACTCCTTTAACCACACACTGAATCCACTATACGCTGGCCTGATGACAGGAAGGTAACATCTGAACCCAAACCAACAAAAATAAATAACTAAATCAGGAATAACAAAACTTTTGCTTTTATATATCCCCTCCCCCAATAAAAAGATTAAGTGGGAAATATATCAAAGATACAGTATGTAAAAGGTCTGGTTTGGTATTGCTTTTCAAGATACATGACAATCACCTCAGAAGCTGGACATGAGTCACTAATGTCAACCAGCTCTTAAAAATATAATATACACTTAACAAAAGCACAATGCTCAAATTTCAAGAGATTAATACTTTATTCTACACTCGCCTATTTTCCAGGAATCCCATTTTACAAAGAAAAACTAAAGGATGTCCACAGAAAAGCACACAGGATGATTATAAATCACAAAATGATTTCTGTAAAATAGAGGAAAAAAAAGGGATGGGTTTGATTAACTTTGAGAGGAGAATATTAATGGAAAACAAGATAGCTATTTTAAAGTATCTGAAAGTTAACCATGCAAAATACAGGTAATCTACGAGTTACAACCAAATTGGGGCCAAATTTCTGTTGCTAAGTGAGATATTTGTTAAGTGAGCTTTGCCCCATTTTACAACCTTTCTTGTTACAGTTGCTAAGTGAATCACTGCAATCATTCAGTTAGTGACTTGGTTGTTAAGTAAAACTGGCTTCTCCATTGACTTTCTTGTCGAAAGTTTACAAAAAGTGATAGCATAACCCGGGATGCTGAAACCCAGATAATATGAGTCAGTTGCCAAGCATCTGAATTTTGATCACATGATCATGAGGATGCTGCAAAGTTGTAAGTATGAAAAATGCCCATAAATCATTTTTTCCAATGCCCTTTTTTCGAATGGTCACTATATTGAGGACTACTTGTATTTGTTTTTAAATATTCCAGAAAGTGGGTCGAGAAATAATGGGTGAAAATTGCAAAGAAGGGTATTTTAAAACTTTAAAATATTTTTTTAAGAGTGAGACTACATTATAGTGGAAGAGACTATACTCAGGAGACAGTGTATTCTTTTCCCGTGCAGTTTCTTCAAAGAAAGTATGATCTCTTCCCCCCCTCCCCACATATACAATACTGCATATTCTGTACTACTGAAAGTTGGACTTGGTTACCTAGCTACTTAACCAAGACTATGATTTTATAGTTGTCTCATCAAGCAACAATGAGGTTTTTTTAGTTATTCAAAGTGTTTGTACTATTGTTATCACTGTCATGGGCCATTTTAGTTTCTTGAATTTAGATGTATCTAGAGAATTGTTAGGACAAGTTCTATAGTTAATAAAGAAAAAAGTAGAAGACTGTTTTTACTATTTGTAAAAACTGAAGTATCAGTGAAAGGGAACTGCAAGAGAAGAAAAGATTAAGAGGAACAAGAAAGAAAATACAAAGCGGAGAGATCACATAACAGCTTGGGAACATAACAATCTCTTCAAAAATGTTCTGAATATCAAGTAGAAGTAATTTGGAGACAAATGAACAAAAAAACCCTTTTCTATTTTATTTTGAGAAAAGAAATAGGGTAACTGTATCTGGGGAAGAAGCATCACCAATATCATCTTGATTTTAGTTTCAGAAATTATACCAAGCAATTAATTTTTTTATAAAGAGTGGGCAGAAAGTTTTTTCTGGAGCTAATGGAAGAATGAGTAGGCTGCACTTTATACAACAAATATATGGGTTATGAAATATAAAGCACACAATCCAAAGTTTTGAATGGACCATGCAGTAAGATGACATTTGTCTACACAAATATAATCTTACTGTGGTATTTATTACTTGAAATTTTGAGAATTTGGATGCCTCACAGAAGAATTTGAAAGATAACTATTAACCTTAAACATTCTTAGAAAATATAAATCTAATATAACACAATGTACTAATTAAGAAGAAGATGAATGGAAAAATCCAAACCATTTTACAAGAAATTAAATTGAAGGAAAGAGAGCTTCAGAAAACACCAGAGGATCCAAGCAGATTTAATCAACTAAAATTGCTGCAACAAAAAATTTCTTTGCTGAGTGCTTCAGATAATGAAATGAAAAATTGAAATATATGAAACAACTTTTTTGAACTTGCAAATAAACCAGGGACATGGTTGGCATGCAAATTAAGAAATCAAATGTAAAAGAAAGCAATAATTAAATTACAAGAGGGAAATGAGACTTACACAATCAGTGGCAAAATTAGAAGTGTCATTGATGGAAAGAATTTCAGTAATAAAAATGAATGTACTAGGTATAATGTTATTTTTATTGTAAACTATACTGATATTCATCAAAGATTCTTCTTTTAAACAGTGGCAGAAATATATATCTAAATTCATTTGGCAAAATAAAAAACCAAGAATTAAGTACAAGGGTTTTTGTTGTTGTTGTTAGTTGCGAAGTTGTGTCCGACCCATTGCGACCCCATGGACAATGTTCTTCCAGGCCTTCCTGTCCTCTACCATCTTCTGGAGTCCATTTAGGCTCACACCTACTGCTTCAGTGACTCCATCCAGCCACCTCAATCTCTGCCGTCCCCTTCTTCTCTTGCCCTCAACCTTTCCCAGCATTAGGCTCTTCTCCAGTGAGTCCTTCCTTCTCATTAGGTGGCCAAAGTATTTGAGTTTCAACTTCAGGATCTGAAGAGCAGTCAGGGTTGATCTTCTCTAGGACTGACTGGTTTGAATGCCTTGCAGTCCAAGGGACTCGCAGGATTCTCCATGATTCAGCGTATGTTGGCAATTTGATCTCTAGTTCCTCTGCTTGTTCGAAATCCTGCCTGTACTTCTGGTAGTTCTTGATCTGCATACTGCTGGAGTCTAGCTTGTAGGATTTTAAGCATAACTTTACTAGCATGAGAAATGAGTGCAATGGTTCAATAGTTTGAACATTCTTTGGCAATGTCTTTCTTTGGAATTGGAATGTAAACTGATCTTTTCCAATCCTGTGGCCACTGTTGAGTTTTCCAAATTTGCTGGCAAATTGAGTGTAGCACTTTTACTGCATCGTCTTTTAAGATTTTGAATAGCTCAGCTGGAATACTGTCACCTCCACTAGCTTTGTTGTTGCTCAGCTTTTCTAAGGCCCACTTCACTTCACATTCTATGATGTCTGGCTCGAGGTCAGTGACCACCTCATCCTGGTTATCAGGGACATTAAGCTCGTTCTTGTATAGTTCTTCTGTGTAATTTTGCCATCTCTTCTTAATCTCTTCAGCCTCTGTTAGGTCCCTGCCATTTTGGTCCTTTATCATGCCCATTTTTGCATGAAACGTTCCCTTCATCTCTCCAATTTTCTTGAAGAGATCTCTGGTCCTCCCTGTTCTATTGTTTTCTTCTATTTCTTTGCACTGTTCATTTAAGAAGGCATTCTTATCTCTTTTAGCTATTCTGGAATTCTGCACTCAGTTGGGTGTATCTTTCTCCTTTGTCTTTCGCTTCCTGAAGTAGCTTGAGGGCAAGGACCACGCGGAGATAGCTGGCTCAGGTTGACATTTTATTCAGGTACCGGACACCTGACAGGGCAGTGGCTCCATTCTTTTATAGCCAGCTGACGGCTGGCTGTCCAATCAGCTTGTCTTCTTCCCACCGGAAAGCTGGTCCAATCGGCGGCAGCTGGGTTTGACAGCTTGGAGTCCTTGCGGCGGCTGTGCATGCACTGTAGGCGGCTGTGCTGACTGCTGAGAGTTGTCAGCTCCCGCGCCTGTGCAGTAGCCTGTGGCAGCTTTTGACAACTGTCAAAAGCTGCCACATATATTCCTGTCATCACAGGATTGAATATTTCAAACGTGTATTACAGATTGAACATTTCAAACGTGTATTAATAACTTAACAGTATAACATTAAATACATAACACCCCTTACCCCTCCCCTGAACTGGTGTTTGCCCACCATCCACTTGTTACTTATTGATCGACCATTCGTAGTCGTTTAGGTAGGCTGGGGGTTTCCTTGCGCGGCTGGAGCGACAGAGAGGTGTCTCAACTTCCGGCTCCCCTTCCCCCTGTTCTGGCTGAAAGGATGGTTGTATTGGGATGGTCCCTGGAAGTGCGTGGCTGGTGTGTTGCTGTTTGGTCGCAGTGGGGTAGGTTGAGAAGAAGCCTCTTCACCTGAAGACGGGATTGTGAGTTCTGCTGCCCTGGTGGTTAGCTTCTTCAGTTGGTCAATGTGCCTTTGAATATGGCAGTCTTTACCAATGTCTATGATATACGATAAGGGACCCGTTTGATCAATGACAACCCCCTGCACCCACTTATGTCCCCCCCCCATAGTTCCTTGCCCAAATGGTCTGTCCATTCTCCAAGGATCTTTGCGGGAGGGGTTGCTCTGTCTCGGCATTTGCTCTGTCTGGGTGCATTCTGTTGAGCCTGGTAACAAGGCGACACCCCCAACGCAGTTCCGCTGGTGCTTTTCCCGTGGTTGTGCAGGGGTTGGCATGTTGGGCTAATAGGAACTAGGCTAACCGACGGTGCCAGTTCCCCTTGATGATTTTTCGGAGGGCATCCTTTGTTGACTTCACCATGACTTCAGCCAGACCGTTAGACGAGGGATGGAACGGAGCCGACGTGACATGCCTAATAGAGTTCTCCATGGTGAATATCTGGAATTCATGAGAAGTAAATTGGGGGCCGTTATCTTAGACCAAGGCGTCAGGGAGGCCATGTGTGGCAAAAAGCCCCCTAAGTACCTGCACGGTGGTGGCTGTAGTGATGCTGTTGACCGGAATAACTTCCAGCCACCTGGAATAGCTATCAACAGCAATTAGGAATACCTGCCCCTGGAAGGGTCCTGCGAAATCTAAATATACCCGGGACCAAGGATTCCTGGTTGCTTCCCATCTATGGATTGGGGCATGTGGTGGTGCTGGCCTTGCTAGCTGACAGGGGTAGCATCCTGCTACATGGTCTTCTATGTTTTTATCGATGCCCGGCCACCAAACGTAGCTCCTGGCTAGAGCTTTCATTTTAACTATTCCTGGGTGTCCCTCGTGCAGTGTGCGCAATGTTTGTGGTCTGTGTTTTTCAGGAACCACAACCCTGTTGCCCACATACGCATCCCAAATGGGATGACAGTTCTTATCTTCTGGTGAAATATGTCTGGAACTCCTGTCCGGGGCATTTGGTTGGCCACCCTGAGGTTACCCAATTTAACACTCTGCTGATGGTCCTATCTTTGGCTGTGGCAGAAGCGATATCTTTTGCGGATAAGGGGCATTCGGGTAGTTCTGTGATTGCTAGGATGTTTCCTGCGGGGGCTGGGTCAAGGTCTTTGCCTGGCAAGGGAAGCCTGCTGAGCCTGTCCACATGACCCATTTCCTTTCCTGGTTTGTGAATTACTCTTTACGAGTAAGCCGATAAAAAGGTAGACCATCTTAAGATTCTAGGTGATAGGATTTGGGGCATTTGTTTATTCCATGTGAATATCCCCAAAAGGAATTTGTGGTCCGTAAAGATGGTGAATTGTCGGCCATAAAGGTAGTCGTGAAATTTCTTCACACCGGTGACAATTGCTAAAACCTCCCTGTCAATTTGAGCGTAATTTCTCTCAGCCTTGGTCAGGGTCCTGGAATAGAATGCGATAGGCTTTTGTATTCCATTTCCCATTAAGTGGCTAAGGACTGCCCCAATTCCATAAGGAGACGCGTCACAAGCGATGCATAGGGGCAGATCTTCCTTGAAAAGTATGACAGTGGAGCTTTTACACAGGTGGTTTTTTAGGTGCAGGAAGCTGGCGTCATGTTGTGGCGACCAGGTCCAGGGGGTTCCCTTATCCAGCAGTCGGTGTAAGGGTTTGGCTACGGTTGCCTTGTGGGGCAAGAATGAGTGGTAAAAGTTCAGAAGCCCTAGAAAGGCTTGTAATTCTTGTTTGTTTTTTGGAGTGGGGGCGGATTTGATAGCGCTAATTTTGGAGTCAGTAGGGTGAATTCCTTGGACATCGATCCTACACCCAAGGAACTCGGTGGATGAAACTCCTATAGAACACTTTTCTTTTTTTAGTTTAAGACCGGCTGTTCTGAATCTGCTTAGTACAGCTTTTAATCTTTCTGCTAAATTTGTTTCTGATTCGCTGATGATTAGTACATCGTCGAAGTATGGGCAGACCCTGGGAATCCCCTTCAAGGTTTTTTCCATTATTTCTTGGAATATGCCCGGGGCAGCCGATATGCCAAGCTGCAGGCGTTTTACTTTGAAAGCCCCACGGTGGGTTACGATGGTCTGCACATCTGCGGTTTCCTGGGTGACCGGGAATAGCAAATACGCTTGTGCCAAGTCTAACTTGGCAAAGATGCCGCCAGATCGGATAGAGGAGAGGACGTCTTTCACTGCGGGGACCGGGTAAGCGTGCGAATGCTCAGTTGAGGGTGGCCTTACAGTCGGGGCAGAGCCGAATTTGGCCATTTGGTTTAATCAGGGTGACTATTGGGGTTTCCCAGGTTCCCCCTTCGGTAGGCTCCAGGACTCCTAATTGTACCAGACGGTCCAGTTCGTCCTCAATTTTATTTTTGAGGGCGAACGGGACTCTACTGGCCTTAATTCTTATGGGTAAGACTTCGGGGTTGAATTTTAAGGAGACCGGGGGTCCTGTGTATTTCCCCAGCGAGCCGTCAAAGACGTCTGCAAATTGGTTGCAGACGGCCTCAAGGCTTGCGGTCTGGGTTGTATTGACTCCATTATAGTGATGCCCAAGGCCTTAAACCAGTCCAGGCCGATTAGACTAGTTCAGTCCCCCTGGGTAACTAAAATGGTTAGCGGTCCTCGGAATTGTTTAAATTCTACCATAATTCTGGCCTTCCCTTTAAGTTGAATAGGGGTTTTTTGATAGTCAGCCAGGTGTATCTGGGGGAATTGTAATGGAATTCGCCTCCGGCTATGGCGGCAAATTTCCCTGAAGGTTTTTAATGAAATGAGAGAGACCGAAGAGCCAGAATCCACCTCCATTTCACAGGGAACCCCTTGTAATTGGGCTTCAATTTTGACTTTGGGGTTGAATAATTGGTGGACTCCCTGTGATCCCCTGTCCTTGTCTACAGCCTGTACTAGGGACCCCAGGGGCTTTTTGCTAGAGGCCGATGTAGGTCTCATACCTGAGGATGTTGCCTCAAGTTTGTGTAGGTTCTCGAGGTTCCGGCTTCAGCATACAGTTTGGATATGCCCGGTCTTGCCACAGCCATGGCATTTGGAGTTATGGAATCGACAGGTGGCTCTGGGATGGCTTCCCCCGCAGCTGCCACAGACGGATCGCGGTTCTTTGGGGTTATTTCTAGGGTAGTTGGCATTTTTGTTGCTTGCCCTTCCCCCACGATCATCGCGACGAGTCTGAAGTTTCTCAAACTGACGTTGAATAGCGTCTATGTTGGTCAAATCTTCGTATTCCCCGTTGTTGCTGTGGGCTATTTCTTCTTGGTGCACAGAACCGTGGTGTCCATTCCCGGTCTGCGAGAGGGTTCCTTGGTGGCTGTCTTCATATGCCAGTATTTCCAGGGTGACCTCCACCAAGCTTAAGGAGGGCTTTGCAATGATCTTCTTTTGAAGATGCTCGTCCCTGAGCCCTATGACGATTTGGTCACAGATCCGGTCCTCCAGATCTGGGAAACGGCACCTTCGGGCGGCGTAATGGACTCCCGCAATGAAGTCGGTCGCCAATTCATCTGGAAGCTGGCGCTGACGTGCGAAATGTACCCGCCAGAATAGCTCGGAGCAAGTTGGCATAAAGTGCTTGCAGAGTCTTTCCATCAGTTCTGCGTAGGGCACTTCTGCCACCAGCTCCGGGCTGAAGAGGCTGACGGCAATATCGTATACGGCCGAGCCGCTCAGGCACAGAAGGGCTGCCACCTTGGACTGGTCCTCCGTGATCTTATTGACCAGCAGAAACCCCTCTACCTGTCCCCAATGCGACTCCCAGCGCTCGGGGTAACGAATGTCAAACTCTTGGATGTGTCCGAGGTTGGCCATGCTGTCTAGGTCCAGAGCACTGCTTCGCGGCATTGGAGGAAGTTATAACTTCTCCTCTCATGTCTTCAGTAGTGACTAGTTCTTGGCTGCTGGAAAGGTTTACTTTCCTCGGCTTCGTGACTTCAGCTCTGCAAAGCAGATCCCACCTTCGTCGCCAGTGAAGTAGCTCAAGGGCAAGGACCACGCGGAGACAGCTGGCTCAGCTTGACATTTTATTCAAGTACTGGACAGCTGACAGGGCAGTGGCTCCGCTCTTTTATAGCCAGCCGGTGGCTGGCTGTCCAATCAGCTTGTCATCTTCTTCCCGCCGGAAAGCTGGTCCAATCGGCGGCGGCTGGGTTTGATAGCTTGGAGTCCTCGCGGCGGCTGTGCTTGCGCTGTAGGTGGCTGTGCTGACAGCTGAGAACTGTCAAAAGCTGCCGTGTGTATTCCTGTCATCGGTTTTACCTCACAGATTGAACATTTCAAACGTGTATTAATAACTTAACAGTATAACATTAAATACATAACACTTCCCTCCTGTTATCAGCTATTTGCAAAGCTTCCTCAGACAACCATTTTGCTTTCTTGCATTTCTTTTTCTTTGGGATGGTTTTAGTTGCTACCTCTTGTACAATGTTGTGAACCTCCGTCCATAGTTCTTCAGGTACTCTATCAGACCTAATTCCTTAAATTTATTTGTCACCTCTACTGTATATTCGTCAGGGATATGATTTAGTTCATACCTGAGTGACCTAGTGCTTTTCCCTACTTTCTTCAGTTTAAGCCTAAATTTTGCAATGAGAAGCTCATGGTCTGAGGCACATTCAGCTCCTGGTCTTGTTTTTACTGACTGTATAGAGCTTCTCCATCTTTGGCTGCAGAGCACATAGTCAATCTGATTTCTGTGTTGACTGTCTGGTAATGTCTATGTGTACAGCCGTCTCTTGGGTTATTGGAAAAGAGTGTTTGCTATGACCATCGTATTCTCTTGACAAAATTCTGTCAGCCTGTGCCCTGCTTCATTTTGTACTCCAAGGCCAAACTTGCCTGTTATTCTGGTTATCTTTTGGCTTCCTACTTTAGCATTCCAATCCCCATGATGATAAGGGCATCATGTTTTGGTATTAGTTCTATAAGGTGCTGTAGGCCTTCAAAGAAGGGGTCAATTTCATCCTCTTGGGCACCAGTGGTTGGGGCATAGATTTGGACTACTGTGATATTGAATGGCCAACAATAATAGTTAATTATCATAAACTATATGTTAATTCATCACTCAATAGCCTTCTTCTTACTAATATAAATTCAAAATTACAGATCACATTCCTTTCCTCTCTGACTCATTTTTCTAGCCATTGATAAAAAATTTCCCATGTTCTAAAGTGCACCGAGTCTTCTTTCTCTTTAATCTTTAAAGAATCTATCCATTTCTGCACACTCTAGAATTTTCTTAATTAGTACTTCTTTAGTTGGTAAGTTTTCATTTTTCCAATGTTGGGCAAATACCATTCTTGTTGCCGTTAATATGTGCAGTATTAGATATCTACAATCTTTCTCATAATTAGCTCCTATTATTACTAACAAAAATAATTCTGGTTTAAAGTCCATTTGTTTTTTTAGTCATTTTCTCCAACCATAAATGTATTTTAACCCAAAATCTTTTTGCTTTGGGGCATGTCCACCGGATATGTTAATAAATACCTTGTCTCTGTTCACATTTCCAACAATTATTTGAAGTATTTTTAAACATTTTTGCTAATCTCACTGGTGTCATATGCCATCTGTAAAAAAATTTATATACGTTTTCTTTATATGGCACTGCTTTAATTTAACATTTCTTTCCCAATAACTTTTGCCAATCTTCTAATTCTATATCATATCCAAAATTCTTTGCTCATTTTATCATTGTTTCTTCTACTTGTTCTTCCTCTATCTTTAAGTTTAACAGGAATCTATAGTTTCTTAATCAACTTTTCATCTGTTTTTCACATTATCTGATCAAAGTCTCTCTGTTCTTTATAAAATCCCGTTGTTTTAACATCTTTTTCATATTTCATTTAAATTTGCAGATATGGCCACCATGCTAAATCAATAACTTGTTCTTGTAATTCATGTCTGTCTTTCAATTTTCCTTCATTGTCCAAAATATCTTTATAAGTCACAACTTTATCATAGTTAACTAAATTTGGGTAAGCAAAAGCTTCCATTGTTGAAAGCCATTCAGGTTGTTGTTGTTAGCTGCGAAGTCGTGTCCGACCCATCACGACCCTATGGACAACATTCCTCCAGGCCTTCCTGTCCTCTACCATCTTCTGGAGTCCATTTAAGCTCACACCTACTGCTTCAGTGACTCCATGCAGCCACCTCATTCTCTGTCGTCCCCTTCTTCTATTGCCCTCAATCTTTCCCAGCATTAGGCTCTTCTCCAGTGAGTCCTTCCTTCTCATTAGGTGGCCAAAGTACTTGAGTTTTAGCTTCAGGATCTGGCCTTCTAAAGAGCAGTCAGGATTGATCTCCTCTAGGACTGACCAGTTTGATCGCCTTGCAGTCCACGGGACTCGCAGGAGTCTTCTCCAGCACCACAGTTCAAAGGCCTCAATTCTTTGGCGCTCAGCCTTTCTTATGGTCCAACTTTCACTGCCATACATTGCAACTGGGAAGACCATAGCCTTGACTACACGCACTTTTGTTGACAGGGTGATGTCTCTGCTTTTTAGTGTGCTGTCTAGATTTGCCATGGCTTTCCTCCCCAGGAGCAAGCGTCTTTTAATTTCTTGGCTACAGTCCCCATCTGCAGTGATCTTGGAGGCCAGGAAAATAAAATCTGTCACTACCTCCATTTCTTCCCCATCTATTTGCCAGGAATTGAGAGGGCCAGATGCCATGATCTTGGTTTTATTAATGTTAAGTTTCAACCCAACTTTTGCACTCTCCTTCTTCACCCTCAACAAGAGGCTCTTTAGTTCTTCTTTATTTTCTGCCATTAGAGTGGTATCATCTGCGTATCTTAGGTTGTTGATATTTCTTCCGGCAATCTTAATTCCAACTTTTGATTCATCTAGCCCTGCCTTTCTCATGATGTGCTCTGCATATAAGTTAAATAGGCAGGGCGACAGTATACAGCCTTGCCGGACTCCTTTCCCAATTTTGAACCAATCGGTGGTTCCATGTCCAGTTCTCAGTGTTGCTTCTTGACCACATATAGGTTTCTCAAGAGACAAATAAGATGGTCTGGTACGCCCATCTCTTTAAGAACTTGCCACAGTTTGTTATGATCCACGCAAACAAAGGCTTAGCGTAGTCAATGAAGCAGAAGTAGATGTTTTTCTGGAACTCCCTAGCTTTCTCCATGATCCAACGTATGTTGGCAATTTGATCTCTAGTTCCTCTGCCATTCAGGTATCTTAATGTAAGTTTTTTCTTTTATTCTTTCCGATTCTGAAAGAAGTGCATTTCTTATAAAATGGTTTTAAAAGTATCTATGTATTTTATTCTTTCCATACCATAGAAAGGCATGCCAACCGATTTGCAGGTCATGCCCCTGTAGGTATAGTAGTCTTTTATCTCTAAGCATTATCCATTCTTTAAGCCATGTTAGAATGGTTGCTTGGTAGTATCACCTCCAGTCCGGCAGTCCAAATCCTCCACTGTCTTTTGCTTCTTGTAGCATTTTCACTTTGATTCTAGCTTTTTTTCCTTGCCAGATAAATTTCAATATTATTGTATTCAGTTCATCAAAAAAGCCTTTTCCCAGCCTTACAGGGATTGCTTGAAATAAAAAGAGTATTTTTTTTTTTTGGTAAGATATTCATTTTCACTGTTGCTATTCTCTCCAACATTGAAAGTTGAAGATTCTTCCACTTTTCCAAATCCAATTTTATTTGTTTTAGCAGTCTTACATAATTATTTTTTTTACTCATATTGCTGTTAAATAATTTCCCAAGTACTTGACTTTTTTAACTATTTGAAGAATTGGGTTTTTTTGTTAGTTGATTTTTTTTTTTCCTGTTAAATTCTTTGCTAGCACTTTGGTCTTTTCTCTGTTTATTGCCTCTTCTCCAAATTTTTCTATTTTCTCCAAAAGCTTAGTGCTCGTTTCCAGTGGATCTTCCAGTATAAAAACCAGGTCATCTGCAAATGCTTATAATTTATATTTTTGATCTTTTATCTCCAGTGCTTTAATTTCTATAAGGATTTTCTCTTTGATCTCATACAAGTGGATATAAAACTGTCAGACAAGATTAACAATCTTCAGCTGCTATTTACTAGGTAGGACATTAAATGGCAATGACTTTTTAAATCCTTTTATAGAACAACCTCCAAAAGTTAAGGATACAGGAACATTTATGATAAAAATCAATACACTACAAGGGCCATAAACTAAATTCAAATTCTAACTAATTCTAGGTCAACTAATGAAACAAGCTTCAGCAGAAGGTAACTAAAAATTATGTTCTTTATAAAAAATAGGTGCCGATTTTAAAAATATGAAAAAAAATATAAAAATATATCATAGAAAACCTTAGCAAACTATGCAAGATATAATTAACTTTGCTTGATTACCATTTCAAATATAAATTTTCAATCACATTCGCTCACACACATACACACAAACCATAAATCATACATGGTTTAATTCTTTGTTACATCTCTACTTACTGGCTCAACAGCAGTAATTGTGAGAGGGATCTCGAAGTCCTAGTGGATAATCACTTAAATATGAGCCAGCAGCGTGCTGCAACTGCCAAAAAAGCCAATGCAGTCCTAGGCTGCATTAACAGAAGTATAGAATCAAGATCACTTTATAATAATACCACTTTATAACGCCCTGGTAAGACCACACGTGGAATACTATATCCAGTTTTGGTCACAATGTAAAAAAGACTCTAGAAAGTGTGCAGAGAAGAGCAACACAGATGGTTAGGGGAGTGGAGGCTAAAACATACTCTGTAAATCAGGGCTTTTCAACCGGTGGTACCCGTACCACCTGTGGTACACTGGCACCTGGCAGGTGGTACGTGACCATCCTAGAAGTGGAAGTGGTGGAGGGGAATGAGCTGAACTAGCGGTAGCACCGCACAAGCCTGAGGGAGAGATGGCAGGAACTGCAGGATTGACAGGGCTCAGCAGAAGTGCCAGTATCAGCTCTGGGCTCCTGCTGATTGGTGCTTCTTCTGATTGGTACTTCTGATTGGCGCTTCTTCGGGGCTCAGCAGAAGCAGCAGGATCAATGTCAGATTCCAGCTCTTTCCTTCGTGGGGAAGGGGGTGGGAGGAGGGAGGAGGCTTCTATGTTCCTCAAATCTGGGGCAAAGCAAAGCAACAGGAACTGAAAGTTGCCAATTGCCTGGCCAACAGTGTTGGGCTCGGCTGCACTGGAAGTGCAAGGCAGAGGCGCCCTGAAAGTGGACTGGAGGGAAAGCAGAACAGAAGGAAAATCTGAACCCCCACTAAAAAACCCACACACCTCCAGACAGCCTTTTCCCCTTCTTTCTGAATGCGCTGATGATCCCCGGTGACAGGCAAGGGAGGCAGCGAGAGGAGGAGGCGCCACCTGCTATGGGCGCTTCGATCTCTATTGCATTTTGGACAAGTAAGTGGCTGGGCGTCACGGCGGCTGGGCGGGATGAGGCTGGGCTGCATGGGATGCTTTTTCAGGAAGGAGCGTAGCAGCCCTGGCAGTTTTTCAAAACTCTGCAGCAGTTTTTTCCCTATGCTTTGGGTTCTGTGGCAAATGCCGTGTTCCTCTTTCCTCCAGAGAAGGTCAAAGGAAAAAGTTTGGCTCCTTTGCTGGTTTCTGTTTTTGCAAAGTTGCTTTTTTTGTGTGTGGTGGGAAGTTTAGTAAAGAGCAACTGTCAGCTTTGGCCTGTTTGGTTAGACTTACAAACACCCATTTCCAAAGTAAATCTCTTGCTCGGCTTTCCTCATGGGATGCAATTCCCCTGGAGCAGCCATTTAAGACGGCTGGGGAACCCTTGGCTCTTTTATGACTTGTGGACTTCAACTCCCAGAATTCCTGAGGTAGCCATGCTGAGGGGAAAGGGAGAGGTTTCTAGCTCAGTCATGCTGGCTCAGGAATTCTGGAAGTTGAAGTCCACAAGTCATAAAAGAGCCAAGGGTTCTCCACCCCTGGTTTAAGATCTCTGAACTCCAGAGTCAATTCAAAACTTGCTTCATGGCAGTGATGGATTATTGATTCAATCAATAATTAGAAGTTAGCATCTACATACCCATGAAAAAGAAGTATCTTTGGGCAATATGAAATAGGCAGGAACTATAGGAAAAAGGTAGAAAACCTAGCCCCGGAAACCAACTATTACAAATACGAAAGACTGCTCCAAAAGAAACATCCATTTCCCTTCTCTTAGAAAAGTCAAGCCAAAAAATAAAAATACTAGAGAAGAGTTCTCTCTCTCTCTCTCTCTCTCTCCTCTCTCTTCCTCCCCCACCCAGCTCAATTAATAGTTTTGGACAGACAGCTAAGAAACACGAAGCAAAGGAAACAATGTAGGGATAAGCGCTAGCCTTGAACAAACAAAAAGAAAGCTGACAGGATTGCCTTACATCAGTGATGGCGAACCTTTTAGATACTGAGTGCCCAAACTGCAACCCAAAACCCACTTATTTATTGCTGGGTGCTGGGTGGGTGTGGTGCACTGGGTGGGCGTGGCTGTGGTGGTCATGGCAAATTGGGTGGGTGTGGTGAAGTTGGGTGTGATCACCTCAATGTTGCTTGTGGGGAGTGACACCTGTGGGGGGTGGGCAGGGATGGAGAAGATCCAGAGGGCCTCTGGCAGGTGGGGTGGTAGGCAGGAAGCTCATCCTGTGGGGTGAGGTGAGACAGGGCGGGGGTACCATTGCCATGGGGCTGCTGCCTGACAGCATTGGCCCCCCACACAAAGGCTAGTGAGCTCATGGGGGCCAATGGTGTCCATCAGCAGCCACAGCCTGCTGGCCCCTCGACCAGCACACTCTGGGGCTCCGCAGCCCGCCACCAGCAGTTCAAAGAAGCCGCCTCTGAGCTGGATGGGCAGCTGGCAGTGAGGAGGCGATGTAGTGGGTCATGCCAAGGAAAAGGAAAGCATGTGAGGCCAAGAGGGGGGAAGGAAACCAGCCATGCCGGAATGCATCTGGCCACATGGGACTTTGGTGAGTTAGCAGGTGGCTGCTTGAAGAGGGATGGTTGCCATCTCCGGGACATGACGAGTGTGCCCACAGAGAGGGCTCTGAGTGCCACCTCTGGCACGTGTGCCATAGGTTTGCCACCACTGCCCTATATACATACATAGAAATCACAGAATGAACCTCAGACACACACCAGCACCTATGACAAGATTAACCTAGACACACAAAAACTTCATCAACAATTATTTCCTTCCCTCGGTGACAGGATTAATCAATCCTGCTGACAGGAAAAAAAAAAACCAAGCTAGGAAATTAAGAAAAACAAACTTCTTACAAATTCATCAAAACTTAAAATAGGAAAAAGAATATAAATTGTACCATGCATTTAGATGATTTTTACTAGCTAGTCCAGAAGTCATTGCTGAATCACTTCTCTGTCTGGCTTCTGTAAAAATATCCACTTTCTGGCAGCTTGCTTCACTCAGTGTCAATTTTTTTTTCTTCCCTGCTGAAGGCTTACTCCCAGCAGAAGGAACGAACCTGAGAAATTTCTTTTCACAGCAGAAAATATGTTGTTGTGTTGTCTTTTTAAATTTATTTTTAGCCTATTTTTCCCCTTAACTCTGAGTCACTCACTGTTCCTTTGTTCTCCATTAATGAAATGCACATTCTCTCTTTTTTCTATCTTTGCTGCTTTTTCTGCAGCTGCAGGAATTGTATCCAGGGAGGAAATAGCATGCTTGCTCGTGTTATTTGTCCTACAACTGACATGATGCATTGTGTTTGCGTAAGAGGTTTGGGGCTGTATTCTCAAATATTGGCCAGATGCATTGAAGAATGAAGCTGCCAGAGAACCTTAAGAGTGCCTGTCATGTAAAAACAAAAGTTTTTGTAGAGGCTGAGTTTCCAAAGAGCCACATTTTGCATAGCTGTGAAAAGATGATTTGGTGGGTGGATTTAATTATCTTTTTTTCAGGCGCTGATCCTGGTGCTTCTGCTGAGCCCTGACAGCCCTGCAAAAGGAAGGAGGGAAGGAGGGAAGGAAGGAGATGGGAATAAGAAGGAGGGAGGGGAAAAGGAAGGACACCCCCCCCCCCGATGGTAACCACAAAGCTAATGCGGCCATCAATGAAATTGAGTTTGACACCTCTGATATAAAAAGTTGTTAAGTGGTTTTACCATTGATTTTGCTTGTCAGTAGATCACATGACCCTGGGACACTGTGACCGTCATAAATCTGAATCAGTTGCCAAGCATCCGAATGTAAATCATGTGATCCTGGGGATGCTGAAACAGTCATAAGTGTGAAAAATGGTCATGAATCACTTTTTTCAGTGCTGTTGTAACTTTGAACAGTCACTAAGCGAACTGTTGTAAGTCGAGGACTACCTGTACTTTTATCACTTTTTTCCTTTTTTTTTGGTCAAGTTTTTGACAGCTTGCTAGGCGACTGGTGGTACTCGGATATCCTAAAAGTGAAAAGGTTGAAAAGCCTTGCTCTAAAGAATGGTTGCTGGAATTGGGTATGTCTAGTTTAAAGAAGAGAAGGACAAGGGGTGACATAATAGCAGTGTTCCAATATCTAAGGGTTTGCCACAAAGAAAAGGGAGCCAAACTATTCTCCAAAGCACCTGAAGTCAGGATGGGAAGCAATGGATGAAAACTAATCAAGGAAAGAAGCAACCTAGAACGAAAGAGAAATTTCCTGACAGTTAGAACAATTAATCAGTGGAACAACTTGCCCCCAGAAGTTATAAATGCTCCAACTGGAAGCTTTTAAGATATTGGACAACCGTTAGTCTGAAATGATATAGGATTCCTGCCTCAGCAAGGGGTTGGACTAGAAAACCTTCAAGGTCCCTTCCAACTTTGTTATTCTGTTATACTTTAAACTGAAAATGAAAAGTACTTTATGTAAAGACTTTTACATTGACATATTTATGCACTGTGCCATTAAAATCCTGGTTTATTGCATAAATAATATTTACTATGAAAATATCATTGTTTATTTAATAGATTTTTGGATGAGAGATATTGAAACAGATCTGAAAGTCACTATTTTTAATTATGTTGCAGCCAGATAAAATTACACATGGAAGGCCCTGGTTTTTTTTTTATTGAAAAGTTTTACAATAAATTTTGAATACAAAACCCTCCCCCTCCCCTCTCCCCAACCCTCCCCAACCCTCCCTTCCCCTCTCCCCGACTTCCCAGAGCTAAATACAGGGTATAAAAATACGAACAAACATAATATAAAATATGCAAACAACAATAAAATATTAAATTCTATCGTACTTTAACTCTCAGTAAAATAACTACAAGCTAATTATACATCATATATATCCTCTACTTATTCAAATGCTAAGTGAAACTTTTTAGTCCCATATTTATTCTGAATATAGTCAATCCATCTCCTCCACTCCACAATGTATCTCTGTTGCGATTGGTCTTTCAAATACGCTGAGATCTTTGCCATTTCCGCCAAGTTGGAAACTTTTAAAGTCCATTCTTCTATAGTTGGCAGTTCTTCCTTCTTCTAATATTGCACTACTAAAAGTCTCGCTGCCGTAATTAAATTCAACATCAACTTAGTGTCTACAATGGTGGTATCTGTAGTAATACCCAATAAAAACAGTTGCGGAGAAAACTTTATCCTTTTCTTGAATATTTTTTGCATGTTCCACCAAATTTTAATCCAAAAAGCTTTAACCTTTTTACAAGTCCACCATATATGAAAATACGTTGCATCCTCACAACCACACCTCCAACATTTGGGCTGGCAGTTTGGATACATACTTGTTAATTTTTTAGGATCTAAGTACCACCTGTAAAACATTTTATAAAAATTCTCTCTTAAATTTTGAGCCTGTGTAAATTTTACATTTCTAACCCAGATCTTTTCCCAGGTATCCATTGTAATAACTTCTTGAAAATTCTGAGCCCACTTTATCATACAGTCTTTAACAAGTTCCGTCTCTGAATCAATTTCTATCAATGCAATATATATCCTTTTTATATGTGCTTGACCTTGATCTCTAATTTGCTTTACCAAATTTTCATCAATGATTGAAAAACCAGTTTTCTGGTCCTCTTTCCATCTAGCCTGTAATTGCCCATACTGAAACCAGGTTTGTACAATCTTTTCTTCTTTTAAAATGTTATATGGCTTTAATTGCCATACATTCCTCTCAAAACTTAAAATTTCCTTATATGTAGTCACATCATGTTTAAATCCAACATTTATATTTTCTATTGCGTGTTTAGGTATTGCCCAAATAGGTATCTTAAAATTTAACTTATGTCTGTACTTTTTCCAGACTCGCAACAGAGCATATCTTAAAATATGTATCTTAAACACATTATCCACCTTCTTGTCATACAATAAATATGCATGCCATCCAAATAACAAATCATAACCCTCAAAATTTAATAATCTCACTTGTGTTAAATTAAACCAGTCACTTATCGCTGACAAAGCAGCAGCCTCATAATATAATTTGAGATTAGGCATTTTAAGACCACCTCTTTCACGCGTATCTTGCATTATCTTAAATTTAACTCGTGGCTTTTTCACTGCCCATACAAATTTATTAACTCCTTTTTGCCATTCCTCCAAATTTAAATCCTTTTTAAGTATTTGAAATAAAAATAAAAATTTTGGCAAAACATTCATTTTCACTGCTGCAATTCTCCCCAATAAAGATAATTGTAATTTTTTCCAACTATCTAATTCTTTTTTTACTTTTCCCCATAACTTTTCATAGTTATTTTTATATAACTTCACATTTGAGGCTGACAAATATATCCCCAAGTATTTAATCCTTTTAACTATTTCAAATCCCATTAACTCTTCTAAAACAGCCTTTTGTGATACAGTCATATTTTTAGATAATATTTTAGTTTTTTGTATATTGATCTTAAATCCAGAAACTTTCCTATATTGCGTTATTATCTCCATCAGTTCTACAACTGAGTAATTGGGCTGAGTTACTGTAACAACCAGATCATCTGCAAACGCCCTCAATCTATAATCCTTATCTCTTATTTGGATTCCCCTAATTTTATCCGAATCACGTATTTTAATCAGTAATATTTCCAATGTTAAAACAAATAATAGAGGTGACAACGGGCACCCCTGCCTTGTACCTTTTTCAATATTACATAATTCAGTCAAGCTATTGTTAACTATTATATTGAGCTGTTTGCTTTTGATATATTGCCCTAACTAGTTGTAAAAATATATCCCCAAATTCCATTTTCTCTAATACTTTCATCAAAAATTGCCAATCCAGTTGATCAAAGGTTTTGTCAGCATCCAAAAAGATCAGCGCTGCAGGGATCTGATTGTTTCTTTCCAAAAATTCCAATAAATCTACAATATGTCTCACATTATTCTTCATTTGTCTACCACTTATAAATCCAGTTTGATTACCATGAATTACTTGTTGTATTACCCTCATTAATCTGTTAGCTAAAATTTTTGCAAATATCTTGTATTCCGTATTCAAAAGTGATATTGGCCTATAATTTTTAGCTTGGGTGACATCCTGGTCTTCCTTCGGGATCAAAGAAATAAAAGCAGTCTTCCAAGATGGAGGTACCCCTCCTCCCATTTGAATTGTCTGAAACAATTCCCTTAAAGGCTTCACCATTTCTAACTGTAAATTTTTATAATACACAGCAGTCAATCCGTCAGTACCCGGCGCTTTACCCACTTTCAATTGTTTGATTGCTAAAAAAATTTCTTCATCAGTTATCAATTGATTCATCCCTTCCTTTTGTTCTTGCGTAAGAACAGGAATATTAGCTCTTGTCAAATAATTATCTATATCTACATCTCTAATCTTATCTCTAGCATACAACTTAGAATAAAAATCAACAAAAGTCTTTTTAATAAGACTCTGCTGGTACACTACTTTACCCTTATGTTCTATTCTATCTATATTAGAAGCCCTTTGCTTCTTCCTTAACAAATAAGCTAACCATCTACCTGGTTTATTAGCATTACAAAAAGTATTATGTCTAACATACCGTAAGTTAGTTGCCACTTGATCAGCCATTAACTTATCAAACTGACCCCTTAGTAAAGTAATTACCTCTTTAATCTTCCCATCGGATGGATTCAAAATTAATTAATTTTTCCTTAATTTCATCCTCTAATTCTTTCCTCCTAAATTCCAATTTACGTCTATATTTATTATTCAAATATATTAATACACCTCTCATATAAGCTTTACTTGTATCCCAAATCATCTCAATAGATGGTTTATGCATATTAATTTTAAAAAATTCCTTCATCTGTTTTTCACACTGTTCCACATTTTCCTGATATCTAAACAAATTTTCATTTAAGCGCCAGGATCGTCTATCCCTATTATCTTTGTCTATTTCTAACCATACTGGACTATGATCAGATATAGTTCTTGGGCAAATCTTGATCTTCTTGATCCTAGAAAAAAAAATCATTAGTAATTAATACAAAATCAATCCTAGAAAAAGATTGATGCCTGTTGGAGAAAAAAGTAAAGTCTTTTTCTTGCAAATTCCTCTCTCTCCAAACATCTCTCAATTCCAAGTCATCCTTCATTTCAGTTTAGTATGACTTGGGGTGCTTTTAAAAAAAAAAACCCCTGTCCATTTGTAGATCCAGAACGCCATTCCAGTCTCCCATCAATATACAAGATTTATAATCCCACTGAATAATCTTGCTGTGTAATAAACTGTAAAAATCTCCTTGTTGTTGATTAGGAGCATATAGTCCAACCAAAAGTGTTTTCTTGCGTTCTATTAACAGTTCAATTATAACATATCTTCCTTGTTTATCTGCTTCAATTAAAGTCGCTGTCAAAGTGTTCTTAACGTAAATGACCACTCCATTTTTCTTATCAGTTGCAGAAGCAATAAACTGTGTACCCAACCTCGAATTTAACAAATACTTTTGGTCCGTGGCTCTAATATGTGTTTCTTGTAGACAAATAACATCATTCTTAAATTGCGTTAAATATTGAAATACTTTCTTTCTCTTCTGTGGTGAATTTAGACCATTAACATTCCAGGTTAGGAGCTTTGTCGCCATCTTTCACGACCTGAAGCTTTTGGAGCGCTTCTTCCAAAATCACCTGCACTCTCTTTGGTCGCGCTCCTCCCACTGCTTCACTATAAGTGAGTTTTTGAGGTGCCGTCATAACTCTCTGCTGTTCTTGCTCTTGCTTCATTCGTCTAGCAGCAGCACGTGTCATTCTTTGGTCTCTAACCTCCTCCGATGATACTGAAATTTGATCCACTCCTGTAACTTTCTGAAATTCTCCATCTTTCAGCTGTGTAACTCCTTCAGCGCCTTGTGCGTTCTTACTTTGTGATTGATGCTTTCCCTCACCATTCTTCTTTTTGGATTCCAAAAGTGGTATAGGGACTGCCTTTAAAACATTGGCATAGAAATCACGTGCCTGTAACACTGTAAGAAGACGATGTCTCCTGCCTGCATACATCACCACCATACCCACTGGAATCTCCCATCTGAACTGAATATCCTGTCTTCTTAATTCTTCTGCCAAAAAAGCAAACTCCTTTCTTCTTCTTAAAATCTTTGGAGGGATCTCTTTTAAAATCAAAACTTCTTGCTCTGCAATTGCAAATTTACTGTTATAAAAAGCTTGAATGACCTCATTTCTGATTGCTCTCTTTGTAAAATAAACCACCACATCTCTAGGTAATTTCCTTTGTCTTGCAATCCATGAATTAACGCAAAATATTTTGTCTATATCCACCATAATATCTTCTGCTGAATGCCCCAAAATGCCTTCCAGGGCTTCTGAAACTACTTTTTTCAAATTTTCCTTAGAATCCTCTTTTAAGCCCCTAATTCTCACAGCAAACTCCATCTCATGGTACTGGACCATGGTTAAATCATCGTCAATCTTATCCATCACAGTTTCAGCATCCGTCATTTTAGCATCTAGTCTGATGTTATTTTGACTAAGTTCCTCTTCTCTCTCGTCCAAGCGCTCAATGCAAACGGCCATGCCTTGAAATGCAAGTAAGATGTCTGCCCTCATTTCTGTTAGCTTCTCATCCATAAGTTCTGTAAGCTTCTCATCCATAAGTTCAACTAATTGTTGAGATTGCTTTTTCATAGCCTCTTGCAAAACATCCTGCAAATCTTTTATTGTCAAAGCTGGTGCAGGTGAAGGGGGAGGGGACATTAAAGCCTGTAACGAAGATTGCTGCACCGGGGAAGCCCCCGCACTTTTAGGAACTTTAGATGATTTGGCAGCCATTTTCACCCACTCAATTCTGTTGCGCACTTTCACTTTTTAAAAATCTCCACAAAGTCCACTGAGTTAAAGATCATATACTTGCTCTGACATGATTCTCCTGTACAGCTCTGCCTGCATCCAAGCAATCCAAAGTTCACTCTCGCTGGCAGGGATGGTTGCTGCGCCCTGCTCTGCTCCAAAGCCCTGGAGCAAAGGCGTCCCGAGGTCCGGAGCAAACTCAGGCTTCGGGGGGGCTCAATCCTTCAACCACCAGAGTTTCAACTCTGGCGGTCTGGGAGAGCTCTACCCCTGCCTGGGCGCTCACCCCCTCCTCTTCTCCTGAGGAACGGGCTTCCGAGCCGTCAAAACAGCTGATCGGCGCTGTTTTCGGGGGTTCTACAGAACAATGGGGCTGACAGCCTAAATGGCTGCTGGCGGTGGAGCCTTGCCACCCTTTGGAAGGCCCTGTTTATCATTATCTTAATCAAATTGACCTTTAAAAAAATCTCTCAGGCTTTATATAGTTTTCTGCTTTCAGATAAGACGTGTAGGAAAAAGTGAGTAGGAACTGAAAGTGGAAAATAGAAAAATGAATCACCATTCCTTTATCCCACCTAAGTAAGTGAAATCAATCATAACCAAATCCTTCCTTTGAATCCTTTTGGGATTCAAAATATGCAGATGATCAATCAAATAATTTATCAGTATGGCATTTATTTTGATCTGAAAATAAACTGAGCACTACTGAGCAGTCATCAAAACATACAGAAAAAATATGGTTCTATGCAGCACTATTCTTTTGTATTATTACCCCATTTGCCTTCCTAGAATAATGAATTTTAAAAAGACGGACAGAAAGACCAAATGATAAATACACCTGCAATAAGAAAGGGGCCTTACCCGGATATAAGCATCCTGCTGGTGTTTGGCAAAGTACAACATGTTGTCCAGGGCTAGCATTCCTGGGGGAGTCTGAGTAAAATCCATTGCTGGGTTTACATGATTCTGCAAAACATAGAAAAGGTAACATTAAAGAAAAGAAAGACACAGCAATACATAAGCCCTTTTTTTTGGCATTCATTATGCCAGAACAAAACATTTCACTTTTTATTTTTACTTTTCTATAAACAGAAACAAACCAATATTAGGGACAGGAGAGATGTAACAATTTTGTCTTATGCTTTTCCTCATACTTATATCTGTTTCCTTTCTTTCAGTTCATGTGGTTAAACAAAAATGTGTTGGATTACTCTGTACTTTTCTAATTGTCAAAAAATATTGATTAATGATTTAAAAAGGCTAGCAACTAGTACAATCCTCACAGACCTAATATAGAATAGTTTAAGGAATGAGATCGAGAGAATTCTCTGCCATTACTTACTGGCAGGTAAAAGTTCCACCTATACTCAAGTTAGGTTTCATTTCTCTTAGGGAGACTTGAAACTTGATAGATAACTACAGGTTTAGTTAACCTCAAAACCTGGTTCCAACAGTTCCCTACCTCCCTGATTCATCTGGGAGGTGTGGAATTTTTATCAGGTAAAGCAGGGAGATGTTCCTGTAGAACACCTGATTCATGAAGGAGTATTACCCAATAAAACTCACAATGCTATCTTGCTTTATCATTGAATTTCCTTTCCACAGTTCAAACTCAGGGCCTGAATCCAAAGGATGCTTACCCAGATAGTGCTACTTATTCACAAGGGATAGAAATAAGATCAATCCACCCAGCAGATTAGCCCTGGGAGTACCCCAGCAAAAATCTCCATTTAAATTAGGCTATTCTCCATTTTCCAAGATAATCAGCAGGTATGGTGGAGGAAGCAGCAGGTATGGTGGAGGTAGCAAAGGATATAAATGGATCTTCTGTTTTCTCATAATTTCCCCTCTGCTACAGAGAAAAGTGAAGAATATATTTTGAAAGGTTGAAACATTGCACTTTTTCACAACAGTAGTACAGCAGAATTTTTAAAAGCCTAAGAAACCAGCAGCAGACCAAGAATTTCCTCCTCCACTGCCATGAATGTTTCTCTTGCCATCACATCTCCAGGCTGAAAGGAAGGTTCTTAACTCAGGGTCTCTGGTCATGTGGATCAGTTCTTCTGCCTCTTGTCCCTCCACTCTTCATGTCCACACTCATGAGTTCTAAGGGACTGAGTAACAGGAGGCACAGGTTTAAAAGAAATAGGCTTCCCCACTGCCCTACATAGAAAAGCTCTAATCAGGAACCAGCAGGGAGTGGGTATGACTGCAACAGCACAAATGATCTATTAAGAACTCACCAGTCACTGGGAGTGTCAACCCCAGTACAGTTGAGAAACTACAGGTAACAGGTGCCATGAACTGTGACGTAAAAGGGGGGGGGGGAACTGCTTCAACATTGGAATACCTGAAGACAAATATATGATGTCTCTGCAGTGATCTTGTGATGAGAAAAACTAATTTGATGAAGATACATTAGGGTGGAAGGGAAGGGTTACTGTCAAGCTTCAAAATTTCATATTTGATTTCTGCAGGTATTATTTCTTCACCTGCCAATAGACACAGATGGGGAGGTATGATTGGAATTTGTAGTAGCTAGTGTGGGAGACAAGGTCACGCTAGAACAGACATGTCAAACACAAGGCCAGGGGGGCGGATCCGGCCCGCAAAGTGGTTTCATGCGGCCCGCGAAGCCTGGGCTCCCACTGCCTTGGCCCTGGCCCAGAGACCCTCCTTCTGCCAGAGACCCTCAGATCTGTCCCACTCCTGCCCAGGCCCCCATAGGCATCCTTGATGCAAATGATGTAGAGCTGGCCACGGCCACCCAGTAGGCCATACGCACTCTAGCCATGCCTACTCAGTAGGCCATGTCCACCCAGGCCATACCCACCCAGCCCCTTGAGGGCAACCGCAATGCTGATGCGGCCCTCAATGAAATTGAGTTTGACACCCCTGCGCTAAAAGGTTGCTAGGAAACAAAATTTTCTCAAAATTATCTGGTGCTTAATTGGGGAATGTGACCTGCACTGTCAGGAGGGATAGGGAGTTGCTATACTTTTACTATACTGCTTTAGCACTAATTTAATTAGAACTGACTTCACATCCATTAGTGCCGGTATGCTATTCTTAAATAAATCTGGCATTAGAGATTGCAAAGTCTCAGGTGTACTTGTTTTGCTGGGATCATCAGCCGGAACTATCACATTACATCAGCTCTAATTAAAAATGAAAATCAATTAAGGGATCCTGAGCCCTTACACCTGATCAAGCCACCTCTGAAGGAGCTGTGAAGACTCAGGAGAAGATGTCTGAAAGGAGGAAGAGGAACATTTCAGAATGGAAAGGGCCGGTGGGCTGGAGGCATTTGACAAGAGGCAGCAGTCAGTCAGTCAAGCAGCTGTGGAAGGGACCTGGAAGTGTGGGGATGGGAGCTGGAAGCAGATTCCCTGAATGTGGTCTAGCCAACTTGTGGCAGTCCTGCCGAGCCTGTTACCTTGATACAACCCAAGGGCAGTGACTACTGCAACCAGGGAATAGGCCAGCCCCCAGAGGGACACTCCTTCTCATTCGGGTGCAAGCCTAGTGCTCAGGGCTGCTGGTCCTCAGCCAACAACCAATTGCCCAGAATGGCTGGCTCATTGTTGCTGCAACCACTGATGCCAGCCACCCAGCTTGGGCTTTTCCCCCATGCAGGGGGATGGATTCCAGGCCCTTGGCCTGCACCCAGTGTTCAGTAACCTCTACCACTAAAAGTGACTTTGATGGAATCCCAGAGAAGCTGGCCTTCTTCCTGAACCAGGTGTGGTCACACCTGCACTGGTTTGGCCAGATGTATTCTGATGATGAGGCTTGCATGGAGGTTATTGTTGTGAACGTTGAGGGAGAAGCCACAAATGGGTGGTTGTCCTACACCAGGGGTCAGCAACCTGAAACAGTGAAAGAGCCACTCAGAACCGGTTCCCTCATAAAAGGAAAAACTGGGAGCCACAAAAAACGTGTGCACATGCGCGTACATGCGTGCATGCGCAGAACGGGGTTTGACTGAAGAGTGGAGACAAGGCGAGATATGCACCTACCCTGCATATTTGAATTGATTGGTTGAACTTTTTTTAGTCCCACTTTTTTTTTTGGACTGCACATGGCAGAGGACTGGGAGCCACAGGAGACGGCTGAAAGAGCCACATGCGGCTCTGGAGCCGCGGGTTGCAGACCTGTGTCCTTCACGATGAGGGAGCTCCCAAGCTAGGGGATGCAGACGTGTTCCTGGGACAGCTCACAACTCAGTTCAACATCCAATACAAACCTGATGAGCTGAGGCTGAAGTCCGAACTGCCAGGCAGGGGAACAGACCCATAGCAGAATACATCAGAGAATTCAGGAAGATCGCAGGGAGGCTGCAGCATTGGCCAGAGTGACTCCTGACTCAGTACTTCCAAGAGGGGTTAAGTAGTGACCTGTTCCACTTGTGACTAGCCTGAGGGATCCCAGACCAGCTCAATGACTGGTATCAACTGGTGACCATTGTGGACCTAGACCTGATGGAGTACAAGGGCTGCATCACCCAAAGAAAATCCAAGAGAAGCGTGCACAAGGGAGAAAGCAGCTGGCAATGGCATCTCTTGCCTCTGCTGAAGCTTTGAGTCACACCCCCATTCTGTGCTTCCACTGCAGCAAGGAGGGCCATCAGGCAGCAGTGTGCCCAGCGCCTAGAGAGGGCCCCACTGCTCCTCCCCCTCCAAAGCCTAAGAAGCCACCAAGCAGGGGGAAAGAGAAGTCACAAGAGGTAGCCCAGATCATTGAGGTATCCCCCCCTCTCGAGAGCTATGTAGAGGGAACCCCAATCAAAGAGAAGCTGTGAATGACCCTCTATGACAGTGACAATGAGGGAGAAAATGGCCCAACCAGTCAATCATCTCACACCTAAAGTGGACATTGTAGCACCCTGCTCAGGGGCAAAGAGGGTGATGAAAGCACTTATAGACTCGAGTTGCACTTGATGCTTGATTAGCCAAACCATGGTACAAAAGTTAGGACTGCATGTGAGAATGCTTAGGAAGCCTGTGAAATTTGAAAGTTGATGGCACCTTGGTGGAGGACAAGGCCACCTCCTATTTAGCCAATGCAACTGATGCAACTGATTTTTGGGGGCCACCAAGAGACTGTTCAATTCCTGGTCTCCCCAAAAACGGCTGAAGAGATGCTTGGCTTGCAAAGTGGGGGCTCTAGATTTATTGGGAGAGAACCTCAAAGCGAATAGTTATGAAGAGGGGAAATACCAATCTCCCTGAGAAGAAAAAGGGGAAGCCTGAGCCGTGTGGAGAAGTGAGGAAACTCCTCAAGCACAGGAAAGCAGCATCAGAGAAGGGGAAGGAGCAGCAGGCCATCCCAAAAGAGTACCGAGATTTCATGGAGGTGTTTAGTGAGAAGGAGTGCAATGCTCTGCCCTCTCACCATCCCACAGACTGTGTTATCGAGATCCTACCTGGCGTGAAGCTCCCCAAGCCGAAGATTTACTCCATGACTCCAAAAGAGATGAAGGAGCTGAGGAATTACATTGATAAGAATTTAGCGAGGGGGTTTATCCAAGCTGTGAAATCTCAAGTGGTAGCACTAGCACTATTTAAGGAAAAGAAAGATGGCTTGCTGAGATTGTGCATTTATTTCTGTGGGATTAACAGAATGTGCATGCAAAACATTTGTTCCTTCCCCCTCATGTAGGATATATTGGGACATTTAGCCAAGGGGAAGATATTAATTTAGACCTGAGAGAGGCATATTATCGAGTGAGAGTCAAAGAAGGCAATGAGTGGAAAACTGCATTCAACTGCTCCATTGGGAGCTATAAATTTAAAGTGATGTCTTTTGGACTACAGGGAGCCCTGGGCATATTTATACAGCTCATAAATGAGGTGCTACACAAACCTTTATACAAAGGGGTTTTGGTGTACCTAATCCTCATTTACACTGAGAATATGGAAGAACATGTGAAACTCATGCGACAGGTACTGCAAAAACTCTTGGACGCTAAATTGCATGCTAAATTGTCTAATTGCGACTTTCACAAGACGAGCCTAGACTACCTGGGTTACTGAGTGTCGTGCAAAGGGGTGGCAATAGACCCAGGGAAAGTGAAGTCCATCTTGGAGTGGCAAACCCCTTGCACCCACAAGCAGTTACATAGTTTCTTGGGGTTTGCAAACTTCTACAGGCAATTTATTCCCTCCTTTGCTGAAATAGCCTTGCCAATCACTGAACTGTTGAAAACAGGGAGAGGGGGAAAGCAGCCCCAGCCAAGTCAATCCTTGAACTGGATGATGGAATGCCAAGCAGCATTTGAAAAGTTGAAAGGGTTATTTGCAGCTGAACCAATTCTAAAACACTGAGACCCAGAGGAACCTTTTGTGATTCAGGCAGATGCTAGCAATGTAGCCGTGGGGGCAGTCCTCCTTCAGCAGAATAAGGAGGAAAACTAGCAACCATGTACATACATGTCTCATTGGTGGGCTGTATGGGAGAAAGAGGCTTTTGTGATATGGTGGGCATTATTAAATTGGAGGCTATTCTTAGAGGGGAGTAAAGCCCAATTTAAGATATGGACTGAGCATAAAAATCTAGAAGCCTGAAGACCCCCTGTAAGCTCTCATCCAAACAAGTCCAATGGGTGCAGTCCTTCAAACAATTTCATTTTGAGTTAAAGTACATCTCAGGGGGAAGAATTTTCTTGCCGATGCCTTATCCTGCATACCTCATTATAAGAGCACTCGGGGGGAGGTGGTGAGTTCCATCATCCCCACCAAGCAACAAGTGGCACAGGCTATGACCAGGTGGCAGGAGAAGAGGAGGAACTTACTCCCCCACCAATGCATTTGCCCAACAACTGGGCTATCGACCAATGCATGGTTTGTGGCTCATCAAAGAGAACTGACCATGAGGGACAGGTTGGCATGGAAGGGAGGCAAACTGTATGTCCCCAACACTCTATGAATGCAAATCCTGCAGCACAGCCACGACGCTAAGCAGGCTGGGTTCTTTAAAAATTCTGCACAATGCCAACTGTCAGTTCTGGTGGCCAAGGATGAAAAAGGACATTGAGAGTTATGTGAAAAGCTGCACAGTTTGCACAGCCAGCAAGAGACCACCAGGGAAGAGCCCAGGGCTATTGTAGCTGGTTGCTGACCTGGCCAGATGCTGGCTGGAGATAACCATGGACTTTATTGTGAAACTAGCTGAAAGAGGGGGGAGAACTGTCATTTGGACTGTGGTAGACCTGTTCTACAAACAAGCTCATTTTATCGCATGTGCTAGGCTCCCCTCAGCCCAGAAGCTAGTGAAAATGTTTGTGCAGCAGATCTACTGACTGCATGGAGTGCCTAAATCAAAGAATGTCAATTGGTGGCCCCTAGGGGGAGGGTGTTCTCTGTGGGCGCGCCAGACCTGTGGAACTGTTTGCCAGTCGAGCTCCGAATGGCCCCTGACCTTCGCTCCTTCCGGCGGGATCTAAAAACTTATTTATTTGAGCAATCCGGCCTGGTTTGATGGGTTAAGGGATGGGGGTTTAACATGGTTTTAATTACTGTTTATACTGGGCATAATATTTGTTTTTTAACTTTTGTACTTCACTTTTGATATTTATTGCCCTGTTCACCGCCCTGAGTCCTTCGGGAGAAGGGCGTATACAAATTTAATAAATAAATAAATAATAAATAAATAAATGCATCATTTCAGACCATGGGGTCCATAATTTATTGCTAAATTATGGAGGGAGTTTGTGAGGTTGATTGGATCCTCCAAGCGGCTTAGTTTAGCTTTTCATCCGAGAATGAATGGGGCCGTAGAACACAATGGTGGAACAGTACCTGCATTGCTATATCAACTACAAGCAAATGAACTGGGCAGAACTTTTGCCATTTGCAGAGGTGGCATATAACAATGCTGTACATAGCAGCACCAGTTTCACCCCCTTTATCCTTGGGCATCTTAACTGAGTGGGTAGATTCATTCCAAAATGTTTGGAGTGACGCAAAGAAAACTTTAGCCAAAACAACAGAGAGGCAAAAGAAGCAGGCAGACAAAAAGCGAGCTCACCAAGGAATGTTCCATATAGAGGATAAAGTGTATCTATCTACTAAATACATCAAGTTGAGACAAACTTGCAAAAAGCTCGATCCCAAGTACATAGGCCCCTTCCCTATTGTAAATCATAAACCCGGTAATAGTAGAGCTCAAACTGCCTAGATTACAAGGTAAAGTACACCCAGTATTCTACTGCAGCTACTGAAACTGTTTCATGATTCTACAATGAGACCAGGGGGAATGGCAGTCCCTGATCCGGTAATAGTGGAGGAGAGACACACTATGAAGTCAAATGAATTTTAGACTCCAGAATCCACAAAGGGAAGTTACAGTACCTAATCCAATGGAAAGGTTATCTGATGTCAGAGCTAGATGGATAAAAGCTCAAAATGTGAGAGCTGATTGCTCGGTAGAGCGATTCCATAATAAGTATTCCTAGAAGCCAGGACTCTCACAAGAGAAGTAATGTGTATATAATGGCTTCAGGGTTCTCCCAGGCTTTAGAGGGGTCAGCCTGTCAAGCTTCAAAATTTCATATTTGGCTTCAGCAAGTATCCCTGGAAGTCGGGACTAACGCAAGAGAAGTAATATATATACAATGGTTTCAAGGTTCTCCCAGGTTTTAGGGAGGGTCAGCCTGCCAAGCTTCAAAATTTCATATTTGGCTTCATCAGGTATTGTTTCTTTACTTGCCAACATATGCAGATAGGGAGGTATGATTGGAATTTGTAGTAGCTAGTGTGGGAAAGAAGGTCATGCTAGAAGGTTGCTAAAAAAAGGAGTTTCCTCAAAACAATTATCTGGTGCTTAATTGGGGAATATGACCTGCATTGTCAGGGGGAAAGGAGTTGCTATACTTTTACTATACGGCTTTTGCGGCAATTTAACTAGAGCTGACTTCACAGTATGCTAGTGCCAGTATGCTATTCTCAAATAAATTTGGCATTAGTGATTGCAATGTCTCAGGTGTGCTCGTTTTGCTGGGCTCATCAGCTGGAACTATGACAGTTACATTGTTCTAAAATATTATTTATTGACAGAATAATAATTTGTACCAATATGCTCCTGGCAAAGCATGGGAAGCATAACAAAGATATTGCAAAGTATTTTTGCAATAACAACTTTGCAGTAATTGCTCTAAAGTAGGGAAAAGAAATTAACTTTTGCACAAGACGTGAAAAACAGGTGGACCATTTGGAATGTTATATTAATAAGTCCCTATTCTGATTGCAATTTATAAACCAAATTTTAGAGAAGTAAATGAAATTCTCATAGCCAACTTTCTCAGGATTCTGCTAAAGTAAATACTGCATATTTATTAACTATTTATGGGATCCTTGAAAATGCAAAAAATAAAACTGTTTTCCAGTGAATTCTAGAAGGAACTGAATATAACCTTTAAATACAGTAGCAAAATTAAATTACAAATATTAATAATGCAAGCACACCTTATTTAATTTTCTTTCCAATAATCACAATATTCAGTACCACACTTATTCCAGTTGAAGATTTAGTTGTGATATAGTCATGCAATGAACATTTTTCTATTATAACTATAATAAATGTAAGGGCAAAGAGTGAATACATTGAAGAAATATAGGACTGCCCAATTATATTTTAAAGAAAGTCACATCATCTAGGAAAAATAATTTAAAAATCTGTACAGAGATATCACTGAAGTGATAATTCAACTAATAAAAGCTTTTTTACTTCTACAGAATATTTTTTGGGGGAATAATTCATTCCAAACTAAGAAATAATTTGGAGTGATTTTTAAGGAGTGATTTTATCACTTAGCCAACAATTAAAGTTTCTTATGCTACCATTCTAAAATCTTTTATTTAAAAAAAGTTTATAAATACATGTTAAACAATATTGTTAATATTTGCTAACATTCTATTTTATATTAAGTATTCTTATTGATTGATGGATATTTCATATTTGTAAATTGTCTCTCTCAAAGAGGTTTTTTTAAACATTATTTGTGAAAGAAAGCTTGCCAGAGCAAAGATTATGAGTATGAGATCAGATTTGATCATACTAGCATTTTGACAAAAATATCCATATCTAATTGCTAGAATGATTTCAGGTCATAATAAAGTTTATAAATATGTATTTATTTGTTTTATACTAAAATCATAATCCCATTTTTACTGAAAACATACCTAAAAGTTGGAGGAAGTTGCTTTATATGGAATATACTTTCTAAAATGCCCACCTATCGAATACTGAATAATATCATGAGTATTTTGAAATAAGAAATGAGTGTTTTTATTGGCAATGATAATAAAATTTTCCTCACTTACACATAACTAAACTATTAAATTGTGTTTTTCAATTAGCGATTTAAACCATGTTTTAAACTGTTTTAAAGCAAATCATTCCATCAGAAAGAACTGAATTCAGATCTTACGTGGAAGGCAACTAGTATGATACAGAACAAATAATGCAAAAATTATCTTGAATACTGGAAGTACGTGCATTTAACTTTAACTGAAATTATTTAATTAATATACATATAACTGGCTACTAGATTTTAGAGGTTGGCTTGTAGATCTTTAGGTGCCAATATAATCTATTATATCACATTACTACATTTCTAGAAGTTACATAAACAATACTGTAGGAAGTCTGCAACCACCCCCACCCCCCCATGAGAATGGAATATTTTGGGGAATATTAAAAGAGGCAGGATAGAATATTTATTGTCTAATCTCTAGAGACAAGAATTTTAAATTCTGTTAGGAAAAAAATGTTAAAATAAACCATAAAAAGATAAATACCTTCACCCTAGTTGGCTTGGCCAGCAAACAAGGTGAAGAGAACTGTTCTTTTTTTTTCTCCCTGTGACTTAAAAACAGCCCAAAGTTGTCAGGAGGGAATGTTTTCAATTCATTTAGAGGAAAAGTTTAATTTTTGCATTTACTGTATGTATAAGTGGATTTCATCTGTTTTTTCAACAACTACAGTATTTTTTTTCAAACCCTGCTTGCAAGCTATTCACCCTATTCCATCGCTCTATTTCTTATTCTCTGCTCTCCATTCCTCATGTCAGACCAACAATGCCTTTTCTAGGAGGGTCACCCACAAAGGGGGGGGGGAGGTGGTCCTGTTTTCCTATCTTTCAGTCCTGCACAGATGGCTCCGCAACCTTTGGAAACAGAGCACACTGACCCAGATGTTGCCTTCAGAGAAGACCCTCCATTCATTTGAGCCAGGGAATTGGATTTGGATCCGGTCATCTACTAGAAAGTCACCACTGCAACCAGAGTGGAACAGACCTTGCCAGGTCCTACTGATCAACCAAATGCTTGTGAAAGTTGCAAAAAAAAAAAAAGACTTCTGGATCTATTGGCCCCCATATGTAAAGTTTCAGAAGACAACTGGAAAGACTATGAGAGGAAGGAGGAAACTCATTATAAAGTTTTTTTCTTTTCTCATTTACTATGCAGTTAACCAGTTAAATGGATTCATGGAGGGATGGCATTTGGGAGTGGTTGGCTCAGCAAATCCTAAACACCTCAAACTTCTGTCTGGTGGGAGGGAAATCTGTCAAAGATGTTTCTTCCACCTGTCTTATAGGAGTAGCTGCGTGTGTGCGCGCACACACACAAACACTATTCAGAACCACGCTGAGGCTATCCCCTTCACCTACCTCCATGTAAAGCTCTCCTAGGCTGGTTCTTGCTCTGTGGCACTAAGGCCTATACAGGCATACCTTTCTGCCAATTCCACCGGGGGTGTGGGGAGGCATTCCCTCACTGAAGAGAGAGATCTCCAAACCCCAAGCCCTGACTGTGACTCACAAATGATGCTGCCCAGTAAGGCTGAATAAGTTGCACTTGTAATATCATTAGTGGGAGTCCTAGGGCTCGCTTTGTGAAATTACTGGAAAAGAAAAAAAAGGTTGTTTTTTTTTAAACGTTGTGTGGCACACAGTTCTAGCACTGACAAAAGTAATTTTTACATGCTGAAACTTATCTGCCAGGTTCCCTGAGTCCTGAAAACATGTCATAATCACGAATCACAAAGAAGAGAGGGAACAAAACTTATGAAAGAGAGATTCAACCTAGAACTAAGAATAAATTTTCTGACGGTGAGAACAATTAATCAATGGAATGGCTTACCTTCAGAAATTGTGGATGCTCCAATACTGGAGATCTTTAAGAAGAGACTGGACAGCTATTGTCTGGAATGTTATAGGATCTCCTGCATGGCCAAGGGGTTGGATTACAAGACCTCCAAGTCTTGCAACTTGGTTATTCTGTATTGTGTATTGCAAGGAATCTTCCAGAGTAATTTTTTTTTTTTGAGAATGGCTGTTTTATATCATTGCCACCTATTTTGCTAAGGCACCAAAGTAGTTGCTGTTTCTTACAAGTATATTTTTTATTTTTACTTCGTCAACTGTATACTGGGTACAGTACCCTACATAGCAGCAGCCAGATTTTTTTTTAAAAAAAAATAGCTTTTGGAGAGAGAAATATCTGTTATGTAATGAACTATATAAAAAAATCTTTTATTATCTAGCACATTTTTCCTGGATTATTTTCTAAGAGGGTTTTTAAAGTGAATTTCTATATTCATCTATTTGTGATGTTTGGATGCCAACTATCAATACAGTAACTACATTCTATATTCCATATTGTTCTCTTACTTTACTTCTTCTTAAGCAAGAATCCTAAATAAAACATGAACACTCAACTTATGACTCATATAGAAATAGAAATATCAGGATGGTCTTAAAGGGCAGCCCATAGAGCAAATTATAATAATCTGAGTAAGGTATGACTAAGTTTGTCATTTAGTCAGTGACTAAAACATTGTAGGTATACAACTGATATACAGGCAATGCTGGACATAGGCCTTTCCAGTCATAGACTCTGCCTGCTCTTCTAGCTCCTCCCTCAAGAAATGTAAAACAAAAGCTACAACCTAACCAAAATACATTTTTATATAACCAAATCCCAAACCCTCATGCCTGGTGAAATAAGTCTCCCCCCCACCGCATGCATAGAGAAGCCTATTTCCTGATTTTGTTGCCCTGATATGTCTGGAGGTGCAAGTGGGTCAAGAGTTCCTGCAAGGCTTACTGAACCTCTGCATCAATCATGCAATGAAGTGCTTGAATTTGTATGAGTGATGATAATCAGATGAAAGAGGACTTCATTTCTAAAAATCTAGCAAAATGCTAAGATCAACTATGAGGGTGAATCTGCAAGTGACTCGAAGGAAGGAAGGAATTAATTTAAATTTCAATAATAGAAGAAAACATTAATTAAAGAAAAAAATTAATTAAAAGTTTGATTGGTTTAAACACTTAAAGTAGCATCCTAATCGTTGATTTAGGAAGGAACATCGTTATCACTCTTCCTTCTACAATACTTCTCGCTCTATCTTGATATTGTAATGAATAGTTCTCATACCATTTTTCACTGAAAGTTTCATCAGTAGTCTAGCTTAGAACAGGAAGAAAAAATATAGATACTTTAAGAATTTAGCTATTAAAGCCATATTGCTAAAACTCACTGCATTAATTCATGTAATTTGGCAGGACTCATGTCCTTAAAACATGACATACTAGAAATTTTTTTCCAGCTTTATTTTAAAACAACTCTTTCCTCCAATGTAAATATCTGTCTATATAATTATTTTATTAGATAATTGAACTGTTATATTTGAATAGATGAAAAAATCCTATGCTAAACTTGCATTTTACTTCCCTAGATTGAATAGCAGCTTTCTATCCAACCTTGGTACTGTCCATGGGGTTTTCAAATCCTTTGGCCACCTAATGAGAAAGAAGGACTCACTGGAGAAGAGCCTAATGCTGGGAAAGATTGAGGGCAAGAGAAGAAGGGAACGACAGAGAATGAGGTGGCTGGAGGAGTCAATGACAGTAGGTGTGAGCCTAAATGGACTTCAGAAGATGGTAGAGGACAGGAAGGCCTGGAGGAATGTTGTCTATGGGGTCGCAATGGGTCGACATGACTTCGCAACTAACAACAACAACAACATCCAACCTTAAATATCAGGAGGGGAAAAAAAGAATAGTTAAGTAACTATTCTCCTATTTTTGCTTTATTTTTCTTTTCTAAAACAACTGAAAAGAGGCCACAGAGAAATTTCCTTTCTAACTGCCCTACATCCAATGTTTGCTTCCTTTCAAGCACATAGGGAAATAGCTGTATTTTCAAGTACATAGAAAAATGGTTTTTTCATTGTATACAAAAATATTTTTGAGATCAGATAGTTAGAGCCAGTTTGGTCCTAGCCCCATTTTAGGAATGCAAGTTGGCTAGGTCACTTTAGCCAAGTTATTCTCTCTCAGCCCACCACACCACAGGATTGTTGGTGTGGGGAAACAGGAAAATGAAGGAATATTAGATATGTTCATAATCTTGATTTATTTATAAAAATAATAAAGCCAGGCTAAAAAAATTATAAAAATCTAAATCTAAAAGTATGAGTCTTAGTCCCATCTCATTTAGTAGTGCCAATCTTCAGTGCATTCCAGAACATATTTGCATCTGATAAACTATTGTACAGCTACCGGGTTAAATGGCTCTGCTAGAAGCTTGCTGACCTCTAGTGGTACTCCACAAAAATAAAATATAAAATCAAAAGTTTATTCTCAACTAAATCATATTTTTTTCTTAGAAATAAATTGAAATAAGACATCTAAACATTATGAATACCACTATAGTGCCTTTCCCCTAGAAAAGATGCATTATTATGAACCAACTAATTCAACTTACATTTCCTGCATGATATCCCTTTTTAGAAGAGTTATTTTGTAGGTATACAACTTCCTTGCTATATCATATACCTTTACTACAATCTAATAGAAAGTTCACTGCCTTAAGTAGTTTAATAATGTTCATTATTTTTCTTTTAAAAGACTACTGATATGTCCACTCAAGATCAAAGAAGAATGTTCACACTAATTTAGAAGGCATAATGGGAACAAAATTGCAAGACCAAACCAATAATGGTGACCAATAATTAGCAAATATTCTATCTGCAGATAGAATTCTTTCATATGGATTATTTTTATTGGTAAAATAAAAGCCAAAATTTAATCAAAATATTTTATCCCAAGCAGAAAACCATGGTTAAGTTATTCATGTCATAATTATTATTATAGCTAGGTCATAAATACCATAATTATTACTTTCAGGCAAACAGAATCTTGAGGGAATGATCGTCCATTTTTTGGTGCTGACTCTATGATATTCCCTAAAGATAACAAACAAATGAATTGATAAAGAGCCTATAATAACCAATCCCATAAAAACATGTGTTAACCTTTTGTAAATGTTTTCCACATTTTTGTTTAATAATAGATTTCTATTTGTATAACTTTGGAAAAGGCTAAACTATAAAAATGAAGGATTTTTTTTCCTCAAAACTTTAAAAGTCAAAGAAGCAAAAAACAGAAGAAAGGGGAAACCATGAAAATGGTTTATAAAATCTAAAGGATACACCAAACGTGAGAAAAAAAGAAGAACATTACAAAATGTTATTCATTTAATTGGATGATCTTACTTCTTGTAGTGGTTCAGATAAAAGAAATATTTATGGAAAGGAGGATACAAATGTGGCCAGAAAAATAACTGAAGTACCAAATATATGTTTGCAATCTTATGTGCAATCTTATGTACTTTTCTCATAAAAAAGTAGCTAGTTTCTAAGGTATGTTAATCTACACTAAGGTAGTCTGAATTCTTATTTTTTGTAAGGTTGACCTTGAAATTTGATGGGGGTATAGCAATAGAGATCTTTAAAACAACAACAACAGTGTTTAATCCAATCAGCTTTCCTGGAATCTGTTTTATGAAATCTCTTGAATCAAGACTGTTTTTCTTTAGAGTGCACAGAAAAAAGCAACAAAGTACCTATTAATATTTACTCCACTTTGCTGAACAAAATGGATTTTCTTTGTCTTTTGTCTGTTCTTCACTTTGCATGCCAGTAGAGATTGCCTGGACTTTCCTACAGTCTTTAAAAGCATGGGGAGCCATGTTCACCACTCACCATGTTCTGTATTTTTCTCTCTCTCAATATTTTCTCTTTTTACTATTATCTTTCTCATTTTAATCTACACATTGGCATATATTAATATTATTCTTGCTCTCATATATGTTGCCTTTATTTTAAAAAGATTAAAGACCTTAAAGTTCCTTTTCTGAAAATTCACATCTTCACATCAGATGCCCTAGCTATATATTTTAAGCATATTTATTCTATATATATGAGGGAGGGCTGTTTCCCTTATTGGGAAACAAGGACAGATCTGTAAATAGGCACATCAAAAAAATGAAAAACTATTGAAAATGAAAAGCAGGTGCTACATATCAAGAAATGTGTGACAAATAAACAGCTTGCATAGCATTGACAAATATAGGTTTACCAGAAAATAATCATTATACTAAGAAGACCTGAACCACAGATTATCATGTAATGAGTCAACACTATCTTACACCTTGGAAATTGTTTCAAGCATAAGTCATTCACACTTTCTACCTCCACATATCTTGTACCCTACATACTTTTCACAACTTTATAGAAATGAAATGCATATATTTCCTAAATGTCAATTATATTTTAAATTTGCTTAAAACGTTTAGAATATTTTAGCTTACAAAAAGGTTAAACACTGTTCTGAAACAAGTATTATTTGACTAGATTATCTCTAATAGATATATATACTTATGATATTAAAGCAATTAATTCGTAATCTTTTGTATCATGATATGCCATTGCATCTTCTCTATTCAAAGTAATGCTCTCAAAACAACATAGACATATTCCTGAAAATTAAATATAATAATTCCTTTATCTGAAGAAAGGGACTTTATAAATGAGTTGGTCTTTAATGTGCTACCATATTTTAATTTTCAGATTTAGATAAAATTGATTGTAAATAATACTTAGTTGGCTGAGTATTCTTAAGAGAAATAAAATACTACTCCAGACAAAAATACTTCTCATAGAAATGTTTTTTCATGTCCTCTGAATGATCTGAAGGACAAACAGTGGCAAAGTATGATCAGGCTTAACAGAAAGATCAACTCAAAATGATATTTGCTCTTCAAGAGGTTCTACATTCAGTTTCACTAGCTAATTTTTATTACTCTTTCCCCTCCTTTAAAAATACTCTTACAAATATCCAAAACATACCTCAAAGCATTCTCCTATTAAACTTCATATCCCTTTGTGTTATTGAAAATTCGTTCCTTCAACGCAAAGGAATCTTTTTATGTTTTATGAAATAGGGACATTTGAAACTTACGTATTTTTCTTATTAACTCACCGTCTTTATTGATTCAATTTATATCATGCTTTTACCTCTGGATATATCTAAGATAAAAGTGTAATTTACTAATAGTTTTTTTTTGAATAATACATTATTTGCAGTAGATCAACAGGAATTACCATTTGATAAGCTGATAAGACAAAGCAAATCTACAGTAATTATGGGCTGATTTTTGTAAGAAAAAGATATGAGCTGACTTTGGTTTTGTAACTAGAAATGTACTCTGAAATACCCCTTTCTTTTTGTAAGGTCTTTTGTACTTAGTTATTAATGTTAACAACAATCTTGATGTTGACTCATAGGGTTTTATGAAAAGCAAAGCAAGATATAACATACAGTATGTGGCTTAATGGTAAAAATCACATAATGAAAATGAAAACACCTTCCTCCCCTGTAATTTGGACTCTTAAAGATATGGTTAGTTTGAAATCAAACAAGTTATTTCTTCTAAAAGATGAGTGTCAGGCTTCTCATAGCAAACGTAAAAACGGGAAGCAGGTGCAGGTAGTCATTCAGATAGAAAACTAACAAAGTCTTCCTGAGAGAATTCCAGTAAGCGCTATACAAACCCTATGAATAGTGAACTCAATGTTTACATTCTTGAACCCTTTTTAATAAGAAGAAATGGATTCCACCTGTCTCTAGTTACAGTAAATTAATCGATCTGGCTTCAGGTTGTTTGTTTCCAATCTTACCAGGCCTAGCTCTCAAAATAAGAATAAAAATATTGACTTATCTGTCCCTCCATAATCATCACGGTGACACAGCATGACTTACTGTATCCAATTGGGTCTATTTAGAACCATTTATTCAAATCTTCCTCTCTCCCATTCTAGCCCTATTATATAATTAATAAATTTGTAAAACATTTTATTTCTATTTTTTCCTAAATGTTGACATTTTTCTATTATATATAAATATATAGAGAGAATAAGTTAATCTGATGTGGCAATTAAAGAATTAGGCTAGAAACAGCAGACAGTGAATTCTAGTCCTGCTTTATTGTTAATCTGATAACTGGTTTGCGCACCTCTAGTAGGTAAGAGATAGTTTACACTATCTCTTTCATTGCAGTGTAAACAGATCAAAAGCTTTAAAAAAATCAGCCAAAGCTGTACTTTGTGTGACCTCTGCGCTCAACTGACTCAATGTTCAGTGAGGAGGTTTCAAATTGAAAGTTCTTGCAGAAAAATGTGCAAGAATTTACAGATTTCATCTTAGGGGAAGATCTTAACCTTTTCTTTCTGGTGAAGGAAAGAAGACTGAACTATTAACCAGTAACATTTCTTTATAATGTCATCCTGAATACAGTGCAATTTCTATTACAAATGACTCAACTAATGGAAAGAGGAAATATGCATCACTAACCAGTTCTGCAACAGAAGCAATAAACCACAACCTCAGAGCTTATATGCACAGGAATATGTAGAACTCATCACAAAAAGCAGCAATCAATTATCCAGCATATATAATTATGTGTACTTAACCAGTGAAACCCACAATGATAAGTAATGTCATGCATTTTTCCATATTCATAGAAATGTTCAGATAGACCAGAAAAAAACCCAGACATAGAGAAAAATGAGCAGTGATTGGTTGCAGAGACAATTCAAATGTAAATTATAAAAACTTGAAATAAGCAGAAACACTACTCTGCCTCTAAAAAAATCTACATATGATGGTCCTATTATGTTTACCCTGAACAAATTCTAGTTCCAGGGAATTTATTTCCAGAGGCGTATTTCAAGGATTGCAACTGGTACACAAGCTTTACTTTAATCCTGTTTTGTTTACAAATCTTTGTAAATTTAAACAAAATAAATTTTAATAACAATCCATTTAATCAGATTTTTTCCCCTCTTCTCATAAGCAGATATTCTACTGCCAATGAATCAACAACCTTTACATAAGTATTGCCTCAGAAAATAAATAAAAACAGATTTGACCACATAAACATGAGGTTTGTACTGTATATCAAAAGTTCTTGGGAAGAAACCCTTGATATTTGACTTAATGGGTCAGTAATTCTTAGACATATGCCAATGCGAGCTGCATTGGCTGCCGGTTGTCCTCCGGGTGAGATTCAAGGTATTGGTAATGACTTACAAAGCCCTACATGGCATGGTTCCGGATTACCTACGGCAACATCTGCGGCCGGCGTTAACTTCCCTCCATCCAGTGCGCTCCCACAGAGAGGGCCTCCTCAGGGTGCTTCCTATCAAAGAATGTCGATTGGTGGCCCCCAGGGGGAGGGCATTCTCTGTGGGCGCGCCAGACCTGTGGAATCGCTTGCCGGTTGAGCTCCGGATGGCCCCCGACCTTTGCTCCTTCCGGCACGATCTAAAAACGTATTTATTTGAGCAATCTGACCTGGTTTGATGGGTTAGGGTTGGGGTTTTTAATATGTTTTTAATTACTGTTAAACTTGGGCATAATATTTAATCGTTTTTAACTTTTGTATTCCATTTTTTATATTTATTGCCCTGTACACCGCCCTGAGTCCTTCGGGAGAAGGGTGGTATAAAAATGTAATAAAATAAAAATAAATAAATAAATAAATATGCCAAAAACACAGAATCTGAAGAACTACCAAGATCTTGTTCAAATAATTGTTTGAGACTATGATGAGCTCTAGAATAACACCTAGTATTTCTCCACAATGGCTTCAGATTTCCAGGGGTCTGGAGTGAGGTCAATATCAACTATGACCCTAATTATGACAGTCCTAGGTCACCCAAAATGACTCAACTTGCAGCCTGTAAACAAGGACGTTACTTATATAAATAATAATTGTGGGGGAAAAAAAGTTAGCTAGGCTGAGCTAGATAGACTACTATTGTAATTGGCTGGATTTGATTTGAAATTTACTGTTAACTTCTGTTTATAATTAGATAATCTTTCACTGGGAAAATATTATAGAGCAGTCATATTAAACTTGCAACGTCACATGATGTCACGCGATGTATCTTGACTTTTTTCCCATTGCCAGCAATGGGGTGGGTGCAGTTTCATTATGATGCATCTGGCCTGTGGGCTGGCAGTTTGACATGCCTGTTATAGAGGATATGTCATAAACCAAAGTGCAACACAAAGTGCTGAATGAGAAGTTAAATAATGGGGCATTCACCTGCATAAACCAGTGAAGAAATGAGTAGCATATGCCTTTGAACAGGCATTCTAATCATACTAAGGTGCCCCTTTCCTAAAATCAAAGATATGTGAAATATTTAGAATGTTCAAAAATCTCCAGAAAAATAACGGCTAACTTTAGTCTATCCTTACACTTTCCAAAAGTAACAGCTTAGAAAAAGTGAGTGAAATAAGGGAAACAGTCAAGAATGTAAACTGAATGTGAACATTGTCCTCTGTGCTACATTGTATTATCACTAAAACAAAACTCATTAGAATGCTAATATGATGAAACAAGAATACTTACGATAAAGCCAAGTTTTTTGTAATCACGTGTATACATGGATTTACGCTTCTCAACATTACCACTATTGCTAGTGGGTTCAGATTCTACATCAAAAGCAATTCTTCGTAGTTCAAATATGATGTCCCTTTGGGCCTGATGGGTTTTTAAAGAGATTTTTAAATTAAAAATTTCAAAATAATAATCTTTCAAAGCATGTAGTTTTGGATAAAAGTAATATCAGCAGTTTTCCTTAATGCAATGGAATGTTATTCAATAACAGATAAGATTTGGGTTATCTTGCAGTTATATCATATTATACATGTTTTTATGAAAACTAAATATTTCTGATTAGAGATGGAGTAGGCATGGCAAACAGTTATATTTTGGGGGGAGGAAGCATTATAAAATTTGAATGAACCAAAGTAGGGCAAATGACACATGCACATAGTGTAATTTATGTACTTATATCAGATATTATTACGCAATTGACACAAATAACTGCACAATGTGCATGCCATCATTTTGGCATTATTTTAAATATAATGTATCACCTAGGTATGCATAAGATGTATTTTTCTGCTTGCTTTTAAAAACAGTCAATCCAATCCTGATGATTCCTTCAAACTGTTGATCATCTTACCAGTGACCATTTTGAATGACAGAAATTAAAAATATCTTGTTCAGAATATCAGAATAGAGATGCTATATTATAATGTTCATCAATTATATACATGCTATAGAACACTATATACTTGGGCCAGGGTGTCCTTTTTAATTTGATATGGTTTTCCAGATGGTGACAGGAGTTTGCCATATTTTTGATTTGGAAAGCAAACCAGGAAAATTGCCTGATATTGTAAATAGCTAAATTTTTTAAAAGGTAAAATGGGTGTCTTAAGCTTCTGTAACCCATATAGCATCTCTTGCTGCATGAATTCCCTTTTCGTTAAGGCTTCTATCCACTCTGCATTCACAAATAGGTATAAGAACGTTGGGAAAGTAGATTTATTGCAGAGAATTAGGAAGCCAATGAGTTCTTTGTCTAAACAAGAATCCTGTCCAATAAACACATGTCCCAATGTTTAAAATTGGGGCCTTTTCTCAAAGATAGTTGGGAGTGTATACAGTCTCTGCAGATTTTCTGAATATTCCCATCTCTGGACAGCCTTTTCAATAAATCAAATATTCCAAATTTCCCCTCCTACACTAAGAGCTATAAATATTTTCTGAAAGGTGAGGAGGAGATGAGAATGAAAGAAAGTAATGCTGTCTTCTTTGTCCACCATGCCTCTGCTGCAATACAAGAAAATCTCTAGGGTCTTCTACTGAATAAGTCTGCTCTGCATTTTATAAGACAGATTTCATATTGATCAATTCTTGTTGTTAGTTGTGAAGTCATGTCTGACCCATCGCAACCCCATGAACAACATTCCTCCAGGCCTTCCTGTCCTCTACCATCTTCTGGAGTCCATTTAGGCTCACGCCTACTGCTTCAGTGACTCCATCTAGCCACCTCATTCTCTGCCGTCCCCTTCTTCTCTTACCCTCAACCTTTCCTAGCATTAGGGTCTTCTCCAGTGAGTCCTTCCTTCTCATTAGGTATTTGAGTTTCAACTTCAGCCTCTGGCTTTCTAGAGCAGTCAGGTTGATCTCCTCTAGGACTGACTGGTTTGATCGCCTTGTAGTCCAAGGGACTCACAGGTATCTTCTCCAACACCATAGTTCAAAGGCTTCAATTCTTTGGCGCTCAGCCTTTCTTATGGCCCAACTTTCACAGCCATACATTGCAACTGGGAAGACCATAGCCTTGACTATATGCACTTTTGTTGACAGGGTGATGTCTCTGCTTTTTAGTGTGCTGTCTAGATTTGCCAAGGCTTTCCTCCCCAGGAACAAGCGTCTTTGAATTTCTTGGCTGCAGTCCCCATCTGCAGTGATCTTGGAGCCCAGGAAAATAAAATCTGTCACTACCTCCATTTCTTCCCCATCTATTTGCCAGGAATTGAGAGGGCCGGATGCCATGATCTTGGTTTTCTTAATGTTTAGTTTCAACCCAACTTTTGCACTCTCCTTCTTCACCTGCAACAAGAGGCTCTTTAGTTCCTCTTCGCTTTCTGCCATTAGAGTGGTATCATCTGCATATCTTAGATTGTTGATATTTCTCCTGGTAATTTTAATTCCAACTTTTGATTCATCTAGCCTTGCCCTTCTATGATGTGCTCTGCATATAAGTTAAACAGGCAGGGTGACAGTATACAGCCTTGCCGGACTCCTTTCTCAATTTTGAACCAATCAGTGGTTCCATGTACAATTCTCACTGTTGCTTCTTGTCCCGCATACAGATTTCTCAAGAGACAAATAAGATGGTCTGGTACTCCCATCTCTTTAAGAACTTGCCAGAGTTTGTTGTGATCCACACAATCAAAGGCTTTAGCATAGTCAATGAAGCAGATGTTTTTCTGGAACTCCCTAGCTTTCTCCATGATCCAGTGTATGTTGGCAATTTGATCTCTAGTTTTTAATTCCAACTTTTGAACCCCATGGACAGTACCAAAAGGATTGATCAATTAATCCTCTTCAATTCCAGCCCACATGGTCAATTAAAAATTAAATTCACCCAAATACTATTGTATAGAGGTTTTATACTATTGTAAGTAAAAGATCTTGGAAATGACAATAACCTATTCGACTAGTACATTGAACTCAGTCCTCAGAAGATAGAATTAGCACATATGATCCATTTTGTAGCTTTCCTCAATCTTTTGATGCACTATAAATCCTACAGAGTCTGTAGGAAAGTCCAGTCTTTTTGTAATTCACACTAAGCAAAGAAGAAAATAAGACTGCCAAGATTCTCATCATATTTGTCAGGTATCAAAAGGATGTTTGGCTTTGGAAAGTTTTGCTGGAGCAGCAACAATTGCAGTATCTTGAGCCAAGAGTACTACCAAAGCTACTGATAAATTCTGGTCCTTGCTAGATGGTTCATCATTTGATAAGCTGGTCCATCTAGGCACAACTTGATTCTGAATCTACAATCCATGATCAGTTAAGACTGGAACTCTTTTCCACATCTTTCTAAATCAAGAGCCATTTTACTGCTTGTTTATGACATCAGTTTCTTGCTTACAAAATAGCAAGAATCAACAATTCTAGTCTCATCAACTTAAAGAACACTATTTTCAACAGTCTTGACAAAAGCGTCCAACATAAACATATAAAAGAAAAGCCACAATTGTTAACAATTCTGCTCCAAGGATGATGTGACAGCCACAAATTCCTGAAGACTGTCCATGTTGCAACATAGCAAGACAGTTTGTTTACCTGATCTTGAGGGTCCATTTTTGTCATCATTCTATCTTCTAGTAAGTTAAAGGTGAGTACTTGCAAAACATAAAGTTGATGTGCCATTTCATTATTAATGGCCCTTTGAGCTCTGATAACATACTGAAAATAAAAGCAAGAGCAAAAGAATCAAGAGAGGTTTCATTTAATGTATTTTATCAGCAACATTCAAGCCAGTTTTACTGATGTGGAATCAAAAAACAACATAAATATTAAAGATGCAATCAGGTTGATATGATGAAATACAACAAAATTTCGATTGTTAGATATTTTGCTATTAATGTAATTTCACTCTACCTATCTATGAATATAAGATGAAAGTTATAAATTTCACTTTGTTCTTACAAAATAATCTGGTGAAAAATGTGTCCAGTTAAAAAATATGCTTTCAAAATGAAAAATAAATATTTATGATAAACTTTTGTTATGTGAAGACCAACATACTTCTTATGGCATTTAGTTTGTTAATATATTCTGTTTTTTATCTGATGCTTTAACATTTTCCCCCTCTTTTTATTTTTCACTCTCTCCCTTTATAGCACGGGTCTATTTAATTTGTGACTCACTGTATCATGCATAAATCCTGCTTAATAAAACTCTAGTTATCCTGCTTGAATAGGTAATAAAAAGAAACTACCAAGCAACTGAAAGAGCAAAACCTAATATTAGTAAGCTGGATTTGGATAGTATCACAAAACTACAATATTATCAGTGCTGCTAAACAGAGAAATATGAATTAATTCAGTTATGGTTCTGAAAGATCAGAATATTATGCATGTGTTACAAAGGTACCATGTAATTTAGAAAAATCAAAAAAGCTAAAATACTTACTTGTAAAATGATTCCCCGAAGTTGTTTCTGTGCTAAAATATTTGCCATTTCCTGATTTAAAAAAATAACTTAGTTTAAGAACACTGTATAATCTTGCAATATAGATTTGCAAATTTATGATATACACTTATTGAATATATAAATAGGGAATTAGGAAAACTCATTTGTCACTAAAGGCAAAGATATCCACATATTTTGTAGGTTATCTGGCTCTTTAGCAGTACTGTCAGTCATTTTATTTCCTAAAAGATATAGTACGACAATGATGTGTAACTTCTTACTTTGTTTTAAAGGAGATAGGTAACTTTCTGAGTCTTACCCACTCTAACCTCCCAAGAAAAGGGTAAAATTTTCAACAACTTTTACAATAAAGGCAGTCCAAAAGAAAACAAACTATTCTGTATATACTTGACAGATAAAATATATCTGTTATTCAGGGTAGAGTTCAACTTCACTTTATATTTTCCAGTATAAAGATCAAGCTACAATTGTCTCATTCAAGCAGCTAACAATTTGGTTGTTTTTTTCACTGATGTGATTGGATGATAGCAATTCATTCTTTACCAACATCAATTAGGGAAACAAATAGCTCACCTGCCTCCTGTCATCAGGTGCTTTAAAGAAAAGTGCATTTATCACAGCAATGGTATATGTTTGAATTTCTTGATCAGCCCTGCATTGAATACAATTTCAAAACAGTAAGAATAGTGTATGATATTCAATTAGAGCTACAGGAGCTCATGCTATTATGGCCACTTATTCAGACTACTGCAGTGTGCTCTAGACCAGGGCTTTTTAACCTTTTCACAGATTGTACCACTTTTAGGATATGGCAATATTCGAGTACCACCAATATAATAATAATAATAATAATAATAATAATAATAATAATAATAATGATGATGATGATGATGATGATGATGATGATGATGATGATGATGATGATGATGATAACTGAAGCGTACAGCTGATTGATATCGCTGTACCAGGAGATGCCAGAGTCGAAGAAAAAGAACTGGAAAAAGTTACGAAATACCACGACCTGGCCATTGAAACTGCACAATTGGTATAGGAAAACACCTAACAGTGATACCCATTGTCATCGGGGTACTGGGAAGTAAACTTTACAAAACACATCAAGAAATTGCAACTTCCTGCAATAACTCCAGTAAAGCTACAAAAAACTGTGCTACTCAGAACATCTTACATTTTAAGGAGATACCTGGTTGATACCTAGGATATATATGCCAGCAGCAGCCCATGTCAACCATTAAAGGTAAAGGTAAAGGTTCCCCCGCACATGCATGCTAGTCGTTTCCAACTCTAGGGGCTGGTGCTCATCTCTGTTTCAAAGCCTAAGAGCTAGCGTTTGTCCGAGGACGTCTCCGTGGTCATGTGGCCGGCATGGCTAGACGCCAAAGGCACACGGAACGCTGTTACCTTCCCACCGTAGTGGTCCCTATTTTTCTACTTGCATTTTTATGTGCTTTCGGACTGCTAAGTTGGCAGAAACTGGGATGAGTAACAGGCGCTCACTCTGCTACGTGTCACTCGGGATTTGACCCGCCAAACTGCCGACCTTCTGATCGACAAGCTCAGCATCCTAACCCACTGAGCCACTGCGTCCCTGTGTCAACCATTAGTGCCAGTCAATTTGAGTGTTCAGTTGACTGAGTTTCATGTTTTATGAATAAAAGTTTTATAATAATAATGTTGGAAGGGACCTTGGAGGTCTTCTAGTCCAACCCCCTGCTCAGGCAGAAAATCCTATACCATTTCAGACAAATGACTGACCAGGAAAACCTAATGACTACTGGAGAGACTAAACTGGCCTACAAGAAAGACCAAATGAAGAACAGAATAGAGGCATGGGAAGACAAAGCACTACATGGCCAGTACATTAAAAAAAATAGCTGGGAAACCAGATAATAACAAGACCTGGCAATGGCTAAGAGAAGGAAATTTGAAGAAAGAGACCGAGGGATTAATTCTGGCTGCACAAGACCAAGCCTTAAGGACAAATGCATACAAAGTCAAAATTCAGAAGACAGCAACAGACAGTAGGTGCCGCCTATGCAAAGAAGCTGAAGAAACAGTGGACCACCTAGTAAGCTGCTGCAAGAAGATCGCAGGGACTGACAACAAGCAGCGGCATGACAAAATAGCAACAATGGTGCATTGGAAGATCTGCAAGAAATATCATTTGCCTGTAAGCAAGCACTTGTGGGATCATAAAATAGAGAAAGTCATAGAAAATGGTAAAGTTAAACTGCTTTGGGGCTTCAGAATTCAAACAGACAAGCACCTGCAACATAACACCCCGGAGTTAATAATTATCAATAAGTAAGACAAAAAAGTCTGGATAGTGGATGTGGCAGTGCCTGGAGACAGCAGAATAGACAAGAAAGAACTGGATAAGATAACAAAATATAAGGATCTACAAATAGAAATAGAAAGACTGTGGCAAAGGCAAGCAAGGGTAGTACCAATAATAATAGGCACCTTGGGTGCAATCCCAAAACAACTGGAGCACCACTTGAACACCACTGGCATTGACAAATTCGCCATTAGTCAATTGCAAAAGGCGGCCTTACTAGGAACTGCTCCCATCCTGTGATGATATCTATAATACCATCAAACATCCACATCTGCCTATCCCAGGTCCTTGGTAAGGACTCGATAGATAGACAAAAATGCCAAATCCAGTCTGAATATCTGGCTGACTGTGCAATGATTAATAACAACAACAACAACAACAACAACAACAACAACAACAAGAAGTTGGAAGGGACCCTGGACATCACCTAGTCCAACCTCCTGCTCAGGCAGGAAACCCTGTACCATTTCAGACAAATGACTGTCCAGTCTCTTCTTAAAAGCTTCCAGTGTTGGAGCATTCACAGCTTCTGGAGGCAAATTGTTCCACTGGTTAATTGTTCTAACTGTCAGGAAGTTTCTCCTTAGTTCTAGGTTGCTTCTCTCTTTGGTTAATTTCCATCCGTTGCTTCTCATCCTACATTAAGGTGCTTTGGAGAATAGCTAGGTGTCAAAAACTTTGTAACCAAAAAATAAAGAAAAAAAGTGATAAAGTACAGGTAGTCCTTGACTTACAACAGTTCCCTTAGTGACTGCTCAAAGTTACAACGGCACTGAAAAAAGCGGCATGACCATTTTTCACACTTATGACCCCAGGGTCACGTGATTTATATTTGGATGCTTGGGAACTGAGCCATATTTATGATGGTCACAGTATTTCAGGGTCATGTGATCCCCTTTTGCAACCTTTTGACAAGCAAAGTCAATAGGGAAACCAGATTCACAATCATGTTACTAATTTAACAACTGCAGTGATCCACTTAACAAATGTGGCAAGAAAAATTGTAAAATGGGACAAAATTCATTTAACAAATTTCTTACTTAGCAACATAAATTTTGGGCTCGATTGTGATTGTAGGTTGAGGACTATCTGTACATCCACTTACCACACTTTTAATGGGAAACTTGTGCCTGTTTCTCTGACATTAATCTTTGCACTCTTCTATCCGTTTGTCTCTCCGCTTGTCTCAAAGACGCCTCTCCTCTTCTCTCTCTTTCTCCACCCCTTCTCTTTTCCCATTGTCTTTTTTTCTCTTCCTTTCTCACCAAAATCTCCTCCTTTTATGTCCTCTTCTCTCTCCCCCCCTTCTCCTCCTTTTCTCTTCAGGGAAGCTTTAGCTGACTCCACACCCCCAGGCTGTGCGCTGCTCCTGGAAGCGCTAATCAGTGCTCCTGGGCACTCAGTAGAACTCCAGCAACACTGCAGCTCCAGCTGACTCTTCCACAGGCCTAAGTGGTGCTGCCACCATTTCAACTCATCCCCCCACTACACTTTACACTTTTGTTTACAGTGCTTTTCAACCCGTTGTACATGTATCACTTGCCACCAGGTGAGAAGTACCACAATGGTATGTGTATCATGGGTTGAAAGCCACTGCTCTAGAGGGATCACCTGAAACTTCACATGCTGCAAAATGCAGTATTCCAAGTTACCATTGGCAATTACCAGTGGGTTCATCTGTGTATATCATGGCCCCTGCACTGGCTCCCTATTTGTTTTTTAATTGTAGCTGATCTGATTAATTGCAGGGCTAGATTTTCCACTGCAGTCAGCCTGATCAATTTGAGAAAGAAAGAAAGAAAGAAAGAAAGAAAGAAAGAAA
>JAKJMR010017627.1:83335-101767 GCA_024449315.1 Daboia siamensis
AAGAAAGAAAGAAAGAAAGAAAGAAAGAAAGAAGAGGGAGGGAGGGAAGGAAGAGAGGGAGGGAAGGAAGGAAGGAAGGGAGAAAGAAAGGAAGGAAGGGAGAAAGAAAGAAAGAAAGAAAGAAAGAAAGAAAGAAAGAAAGAAAGAAAGAAAGAAAGAAAGAAAGAAAGAAAGAAAGAAAGAAAGAAAGAAAAGTTCTTGTTTATAAGATGTGGCATGAATGTGTAACATCCTTTGCAGGCATACTGTGGTGGTTAAAATTATCACTGCACCAATGTGCAAATAGAAGTAATAGGATCTAATGAGATATGAGAATAACTATGAAAGAAGAACAGCCATAGCCTAGGCAATGATTTGCTAAATGAACCTAAATCAGAAATATAATTTGAGAACCATCTCAGAATTTACTCTCCTAAGTTTCTTCTTCTTCCCAAAGGTATTGGAGGAAATAAGCATTTTCAAACTTACAAAATTCTGTTAATGTAATCATAGAAAGAAAGTGGTATTAGTATTCATGATTTTGATTTCCTGGTCTTGACTACTCCAGAGAGTTGACGCAGCATGATTGTATGTCATGTTTTGTGAGGAATTTGAGCTTATTAATCTTTCAACTTTGAGTTAACACATTTATTAATCAGAAGAGGAAATATATAGTCCTTTGTGTCCTCTTTTCTTATTTATTAGGCAATTGTTTTTTAAATTTCAATTAATGACTAGATCAACCTTGGGAAGTTTAGATGGAACTAGCCAACAGTCCCATCTTGTTTCATCATACTGAAAGTTGATATTTTCATATAATCTTTGAATAAAGATCAGGAAATATCTAAGAGTACATCCTTCATATCTTCCTTCTGCTTACCAGATCATACTAATCTGTCCATTGCTGGGGATGCTCTATCAGCAAGGTATCTAGAACAGGAAATTGTTGTGTTTTTTGCATGGTGTGTCCCCAAACTGTTTCAAACCTTTTTCTTATAACCAGATAATATTATTTCTAATGAGATATTTTAGGAAGTCAACATCATCAGTATGAGTCAGCCAGCAATATTTTAGGTGAAAAAGGTGTCATCACTGATGACAGCTAGAAACTCTTTTTTATAAGATGGGGATGAATGACTGTTTTCTTTTTTAAAAACTATGTAACTACTAGAAGTTTTCAATTATCAAATTTTATACTTATTACAACTAAAAACCTGAATAGAAATTTAAAAGATCTGAATGTTTCTAGATGTTTCTTCCTAGAAAATTCAAAAGCTGTTTTTTTAAGACCTACCAAGAAAAAACATTTTCTAAACATTTTCTTTTTCAATAAATAGGTGTAACACATCGGAGGTGGCTGATGGAGTAGAGAACACCCAACCTCCTCCCTGTGCACACTTTGCTTCTTCCCTCTCCATCCTTAGTTTGATTTCAATTTAATTTTTAAATTTAACACATTTAATGATTTATATTGCATTTTATTCAATGTCCATAAACTGCCTACAATGGCCCTTGGTGAGACAGATGGCATACAAATTAAATAAACAAACAAGCAAGCAAACAAATAGTTCTGCCTACTCCTAGAAACATGCATGAAAAGATCTTATGATCAATTAATGTCATAATTTCATTTAATTTTTAAATTAAGTCTCTTACAGCATGGTTTCTGCACCCAGTCTCAGCTATGTGTTTTGTATATATGGACTACCTGCCTGAGTTTCATTGTCAGAGGATCCTCAGCCATTCATACCATAATTATGGATATTGAAAAAAATCTAACTTTAACATGATTTCTATTAGCTTTCTGCAATAATTCTTGGTATGAGTTAGACTTTTATCTCTCAGCCCCTTTATCATCTCTATTTTCTTCAGTACATATATTCCTCAGTGTTTATTCTTGAAGTCCTGAAGAGGGGCAGCATAATTTTGGATAAGAGTACTTGGTGGCAGCAGCATCTGAATATCTGTTCTTATCACGATTTCAACATACTTTAGCATTTTAAAGCATATGATGTGAGACAATTTTAATTTTTTATTGCAGATTGATAATCTGATCATCACCATCATCTAAAAATTTTAATGAAATTACAAGCTGTTTTTAAAGTAATAAAATTCTGATTTTCCCACTACATCCTAATAATTTTATATAAAACTCTAAAATAAATTTTAAATCAAAAGATTCAGAGAGGGAATAATATAGCCTTAATTAGGAGTGTCCAACCTTGGCCACTTTAAGATTTGTGGATTTTAATTCCTGCATTTCCCCAGCCAGCCATGTTTGCTGGGGATTTCTGGTAGTTGAAGTCCACAAGTCTTAAAGTGGCTAAGGTAAGAAACCTCTACCTTCGATTATATCAGACCTGAGCATCAACTTTGATTTCTAATAGATTTAAAACTATTTATTTACATTTTTAATTCCTCTCTTTTAAAAAACTGAGTTTGCTGTACAAACAGTAAGAATGTTGAATATATAGAAACAAATAGTTATAATTAGAAGCCAGCATGGATTTCTTAAAAACAATCAAGCCAAACCAAACTTATTTCATTCTTTGACAAAGTGACTAAATTAGCAGACCAGGGAAATACAGTGGACATAGTATACATAGACTTCAGTAAGACATTCAACAAAACAGATCGCAACCTACTTCTTGGTAAGTTAGGAAAATGTGAGATATACAGCATCACCGTCAGATGAATTTGTAACTGACTGACAAACGTACTCAATGAGTAGTCCTTAATGGTACTACATCCACATGGAGGGAAGTAAGCAGAGGGGTACCACAAGATTGTGTCTTAGGAGCTTCCGGGTGGCAAGACGCCGCCAAAGAAAGCTGTTTTCGGGCTGCCCGCTCTGCGGCTTTGTAGAACCGCCGAAAACAGCGCCTATCAGCTGTTTCGGCAGTTCAGAAGCCCCCTCCTCGGGAGAAGAGGAGGGGGTGAGTATCCAGGTAGGAGTAGAGCTCTCCGGGGCCGCCAGAGCTTAAAGTTCTGGCGGCTGAAGGATCGAGCCCCCCCGAAGCCTGGATTCCTCCGAGCTGCGCAGCATTTCTGCTCCATGCTTTTAGGAGCAGAACAAGGCGTTCGCAACCATCCCTGCCTACAGGAAAGGACTTTGGAAAACAAGAAAGCAGGCAGAGCGATGCAGGAGAATAAGGTGCAAGTGAATTTTTTATCTTTGGCTCAATCCACATTGAAGACTCTGAAAGTAAAAGTGCGTAGTAAGTAACAGTGGTGGAAAAATGGCGGCTAAATCTTCCAAACTCATTAGAAGTGCGGGGGCTTCCCCCCTGCAGCAGTCTTCATTGCAAGCTTTAATGCCCCCTGCACCTGCACCTTCACCTGTTTTAACAGTTAAAGTTTTGCAAGATGCTTTGGAAAAGCATTCACAGCAAATAGCTGAGATTATAGATGAAAAGCTGGATGAAAAGTTGGAGGAGAAGTTTACAGGAATAAAGGCAGACATTTTACTTGCTTTTCAAGGTTGGCGACATGTATTGAAAGCTTGGACGAAAGAGTGGAAGATCTCAGCCAAAGTAATAGTAAATTAGAGGCAAAGATATCAGAGACAGAGAATGTGGTGGATAAAATTGATAATGACTTGACATTGGTGCAGTATCATGAAATGGAGTTTGCTGTAAGAATTAGAGGTCTGAAAGAGAATCCTAAAGAAGATTTGAAGAAAATAGTTTCTGAGGCTTTGGAAGAGGTATTGGGACGGCCAGCTGAAGGAATTGCTGAAGATATAGATAAAATCTTCCGTGTCAATTCCTGGATTGCAAGACAAAGGAAACTACCTAGAGATGTGGTTGTTTATTTTACAAAGAGAGCAACCAGGAATGAAATTATTCAAGTTTCTTACAATACTAAGCTTGTAATTGCAGAGCAAGAAGTTCTGGTTTTAAAAGAGATCCCTCCAAGAATTTTAAGGAGAAGAAAGGAATTTGCATTTTTGGCACAGGAGCTTATGCAACGTGATATCAAGTTTAGATGGGAGATTCCAGTGGGTATGGTGGTAATGTATGAAGGCGTGAGACACCGTTTTGTTACAGTGATGCAGGCATGTGATTTTTACAGTAATGTCTTAAAAGCAATCCCCATACCACTTTTGGAATCAACAAAGAAGAATGGAGAGGGAAAGCCTCAAGGTGCTGAAGGAATAACACAGACAGATGAGAAAGCAACAGGAGTGGATCAAATTTCAGCAGTATCGGAAGAAGCAAGAGACCAGAGGATTACGCATGCTGCTTCGAGACGAATGAGACATGAGCAAGAACAGGATCAGCAGAATGTTGTGGAACCTCCAAAGCGTACCTATAGCGAAGCTGTGGGAGGGGCGCGGCCTAAAAATGTGAAGGCGCGCTCCAAAAGCTTCGGGTCACCAAAAATGGCAACTAAGTTTTTAACTTGGAATGTCAATGGATTAAACTCACCACAGAAGAGAAAGAAAATCTTTCAATATTTAAAACAATTTAAGACTGATGTTATTTGCTTACAAGAAACACATATTAGAGTCATGGACCAAAAGTACTTACTAAATTCAAGATTAGGCACACAATTTATTGCTTCTGCAACAAATAAGAAAAATGGAGTGGTTATTTATATCAAGAACACAATTACAGCGGAGTTAATTGAAGCAGATCAACAAGGAAGATATGTTATAGTAGACTTGTTAATAGAAGGCAAAAAAACGCTTTTGGTTGGAATATATGCTCCTAATCAACAACAAGCTGACTTTTATAGTTTATTACACAGCAAGATTACTCAATTGGATTATAAATCTTTTATTTTTATGGGAGACTGGAATGGTGTTTTGAATGTACAAATGGATAAGAGTGGATCTTTTAGAGGTACCCCAAGTCATGCTAAATTGCCTAAGTCTTTTTTTGAGATGATGGATGATTTGGAACTGCGAGATATTTGGAGGGAGAGAAATTTACAAGAAAAGGATTATACTTTTTTTTCTGATAGACATCAATCTTTTTCTAGGATTGATTTTATATTAGTGACTAATGATCTTTTTTCTAGGACTAAGAAGATAAAGATTAGTTCAAGAACTATGCCTGATCATAGTCCAGTTTGGTTAGAGATTGAAAAAGACATTAGAGACAGGCGTTCCTGGCGTTTAAATGAGAATCTGTTTAGAAATCAGGAAAATGTGGAAGAATGTAAAAAACAGATGAAGGGTTTTTTTGAAACTAATATGCATAAGGGTACCTCTATGGAAATGGTATGGGATGCTAGTAAGGCGTATATGAGAAGTGTGTTGATATATTTGAATAATAAATACAGACGTAATTTGGAATTTAGGAGGAAGGAATTAGAGAATGAGATTAGGGAAAAAGAAAAGGCCTTAATTTTGAACCCATTGGATATGAAGACTAAAGAGGTTATTAATTTATTAAGGGGACAATTTGACAAGTTAATGGCTGATCAAGTGGCAACTAATCTACGGTTTGCTAGGCATAATACTTTTTGTAATGCCAATAAACCAGGTAGATGGTTAGCCTATATGCTAAGGAAGAAGCAAAGGGCTTCTAATATAGATAAAATAGAATATAAGGGTAAGGTTGTGTATCAGCAGAATCTTATTAAGGAAACTTTTGTTGATTTTTATTCTAAATTATATGCTAGAGATAAGATTAATGAAACAGACATTGATGTATATTTGAGGGATGTTAGCATCCCGGTTCTTACGCAAGAACAGAAAGAAGAGATGAATCAACTGATAACTGAGGAAGAAATATTTTTGGCAATCAAACAGTTAAAAGTGGGTAAAGCGCCAGGTACGGATGGTTTGACTGCTGTGTATTATAAAAATTTACAGTTTGAGATGATAAAGCCACTAAAGGAATTGTTTCAGACAATTCAAAAGGGGGAGGAGTGCCTCCGTCTTGGAAAACTGCTTTTATTTCTTTGATTCTGAAGGAAGATCAGGATGTTACTCAAGCAAGAAATTATAGGCCAATATCACTTTTGAACACGGATTACAAGATATTTGCTAAGGTTTTAGCTAATAGACTGATGAGGGTATTGCAACAGGTAATTCATGGTGATCAAACTGGGTTTATAAGTGGTAGACAAATGAAAAATAATGTGAGGCATATAGTTGATTTGTTGGAATTTTTGGAAAGGAATAACCAGATCCCTGCAGCATTGATCTTTTTGGATGCTGAAAAAGCCTTTGATCAATTGGATTGGAAATTTTTGATGAAAGTATTAGATAAAATGAATTTTGGGGATGAATTTTTACAACCAATCAGGGCATTATATCAAAAGCAAACAGCTCGAATAATTGTGAATAATAGTCTGACTGAAATGTGTAATATTGAAAAGGGTACGAGGCAGGGGTGCCCGCTATCACCTTTATTATTTGTTCTAACATTGGAGATATTATTGATTAAAATACGGAATTCGGAAACAATTAAGGGAATTCAAATAAGAGATTGAGGGCGTTTGCGGACGATCTGGTTATTACGGTGACACAGCCAGAAAATTCTGTTATGGAATTGATGGAGTTAATATTGCAATATGGGAAAGTTTCTGGATTTAAGGTTAATATACAAAAAATTAAAATATTATCTAAAAATATGACAGTATTACAAAAGGTAGCTTTAGAAAGGTTAACTGGATTTGAAATTGTTGAAAGGATTAAATATTTGGGGGTATATTTGACACCCTCAAACGTAAAATTATACAAAAATAACTATGAAAAGCTATGGAACAAAGTGCAAAAAGAATTGGATAGTTGGAAAAAATTACAATTGTCATTATTGGGAAGAATTGCAGCAGTGAAAATGAATGTTTTGCCAAAATTTCTATTTTTGTTCCAAATGATACCCATTCTTAAAAAGGATTCAAACTTGGAGGAATGGCAGAAGGGTATTAATAAATTTGTTTGGGCAGGGAAAAGGCCACGGGTTAAATTCAAAATTATGCAGGATACGCGTGAAAGAGGTGGTCTAAAAATGCCCAATCTTAAATTATATTATGAAGCTGCTGCATTATCAGCGATAAGTGATTGGATTAATTTAACACAAGGGAGATCATTAAATCTTGAAGGTCATGATTTGCTATTTGGTTGGCATGCATATTTATTGTATGACAAGAAGGTAGATAATGTGTTTAAGACGCATATTTTAAGACATGCTTTGTTGCGAGTTTGGAAAAAGCATAGACATAAGTTAAACTACAAGATACCCTTATGGGCAATACCGAAACACGCAATAGAGAACATAAATGTTGGATTTAAACATAATGTGACTACATATAAGGAAATCTTGAGTTTGGAGAGGAACGTATGGTGTTTGAAGCCATATAATTTTTTACGAGGAAAAAAGATTGTTCAAACTTGGTTTCAGTATGGGCAATTACAAGCCAGGTGGAAAGAAGATCAGAAAATTGGTTTTTTAATGAATGATGAAAACTTGGTAAAGCAAATTAGAAATCAGGGCCCAGCACATATCAAACGGATATATCTTGCATTGATAGAAATTGATTCAGAAACAGAAATTGTTAAAGACTGTATGATAAAATGGGCGCAGAATATTCAGGAAGTTATTACAATGGACACTTGGGAAAAGATCTGGGTGAGAAATGTAAAATTTACACAAGCTCAAAATTTAAGAGAGAACTTTTATAAAATGTTTGATAGGTGGCATTTAGATCCTAAAAAGTTAGCAAGTATGTATCCGAATTATCAGCCTAAATGTTGGAGATGTGGTGGTGAAGATGCAACGTATTTTCATATATGGTGGACTTGTAAAAAGGTTAAAGCATTTTGGATTAAAATCTGGTGGAATATGCAGAAGATATTCAAGAAAAGGATAAAGTTTTGTCCGCAATTGTTTTTACTGGGCATTATTACTGATACTACTGTTGTGGACATTAAGCTGATGCTGAACTTGATTACGGCAGCGAGACTTTTAATAGGACAATATTGGAAGAAGGAAGAACTGCCGACTATAGAAGAGTGGACTTTAAAGGTTTCCAACCTGGCAGAAATGGCGAAGATTTCAGCGTATTTGAAAGACCATTCGCAACAACGATATAATGCGGAGTGGAAAAAATGGATTGATTACATCCAGAATAAATATGGGACTAAAAAGTTTCATTTAGCATTTGAATAAGTATTGATGGGATATTTATATTTCTTGTAGTCATTTTATAAGAGCTAAAGTGCGATAGACTTAATAGTTTGTTATTAGCATATGGTAGTTTATGATTGTTTTTTTTACTTTTATACCTTGTATTCAGCTCTGGGAAGTCGGGGAGGGGGGAGGGGGGAAGGGGAGGGTGAGAGGGTGGGATTGGGTTGGGAAGGGAGGGAGGGGGTGGGGGTTGGGATGTTAAAGATAAAATGTATTGAAAAACTTTTCAATAAAAAATAAAGATTCTGTCTTAGGCTCAGCTCTCTTCAATAGCTTCATAAATGACTGAGATGAGGGAACAGAAGGGGAATTCATCAAATTTGCAGATGACACTAAGCTGGCAGGAATAGCCAACACTTCAGAAGACAAGCTCAGGATCCAAAAAGATCTTGTCAGAGTTGAACAATGGGCCCTATCCAACAACATGAAATTTAATGTGGAGAAAAGCAAGGTTTTACACCTGGGCAGGAAAAACCCAAAGGTACAAGTACAGATAAGGCGAAACCTTGGCTCAAAAACAGTAACTGTGAGAAGGACCTTGGAGTACTAGTGAATGATTAAACATGAGCCAACAGGTTGCACCAGCAGCCAAAAAAGCTAATACAATCCTTGGTTGTATAAACAGAATCACAGAATCAAAATCAGGTAAAATATTAGTACCGCTTTATAAATCCTTAGTAAGACCACACCTAGAATATTGCATACAGTTGTGATCACCGCATCACAAAAAAGATATTGAGACTTTGGAAAAAGTGCAAAGAAGAGCAATTAAAATGATTAAAGATGTGGACACAAAAACATATGAAGAACAGTTGCAGGAATTGGCTATAGCTAGTTTACAGAAAAGAAGGACTAGGGATGACATAATGGCAGTATTTCGGTATCTGAGAGGCTGCCACAAAGAAGAGGTGGTCATTTTTCCAAAGCACCAGAAGGCAAGACAAGAAACAAATGGATGGAAACTAATCAAAGAGAGAAGCAACCTGGAATTAAGGAGAAACTTCCTAACAGTGAGAACAATTAACCAGTGGAACAACTTACTGTCAGCAGTTGTGGGTGGTTCATCACTGAAGGTTTTTAAGAAAAGATTGGACAGCCACCTGTCTGAAATGATATAGGGTCTCCAATTGAACAGGAGGTTGGACTAGAAAACCTCCAAGATCCCTTCCACCCTTGTTCTGATTGAATTTAATAAAGTGTATGGAGACACCAGCAGGAGGAATGTCTAAGGCAGAAAACTGATATAAATTAGACTTTTCCTCCCATCAACCACCTGATCTTTTTTCATCAGCTTTTAATTCTTCATGTTAAAAATAAAACATAACACTTTACACCTTAACTGCTAATCCTTTACACCTTAACTGCTAATCCTTCATTTAAAAATCAAGGGAGAGCTACATCTTTATTAAACTTTGATCCTGGAAGAATTTTAAAACAATTTATATGTTTTTATACTTGTTTCTAATCTGAAGTTATTTCCAGTCTAAAGCAAGAAGGAAATTAAAACAAAACCACAGAAAACTTACCCTTGTAGGTGTGGAATTAATTGCCCAATTGTTATTTCTTGTGCCACTTTCTGATACAGATCATGACCATTCAGTACCATTGATTCTAAAATGGCTAATGATCTTTGTAGTATAGCAATATCATTTTGAAACTTGCTCACATAACTTGCAATCTATGAATAAATCACAATTTTTCTGTAAATCCAGAGTGAAAGTAAATTCTCCAACACAATCAACAGAATTTGAACATACTATTAATGTTATAGTTATCCAACTGTGATAGCAGATTACTCATGTTTGCAGGCACAACTCATGAAGATTCCAAGGGGAGGAGTATCTACTATTCCTCTGCAACTGCTATTCTCACAACTTTTTTCCTCCAGTTTTCCAGATAGGAAATAGTCAGGTGTGCTGCAATAACTCTGCAGGAATACTCAGAGTTAACACACTGTAAGATAACTTATGATAATTGCCTGAATGGGCACCTTAGTTGTCATGAAACAGCTACTATAATAGAATTTGAAAAGGGCACTGGGTAGGGAAACAATCTCATCATAGTCTGTTTTTCAAAGTAGTTGCTTCATTTTATTTAAGGAAGAACTCCTGTGAAGATAACCTCAAATTGTGAGGGAAATCTACCTATGACAAAATTTTTAGTTGGGCACCCATGAACATATTATCTGTGTCAACCTTAGATTAATACTATATCAAGTATATACTTTCCATGGTTACATTCCAGATTTCACTGTTTCCACTGTTTCTTCAATCACATATGAAGAAAAAGTTTCCTTTCAGTGCAGTGCAATTCCAATATCATTCAGAATTTGTTTGGCTTGTGAAATTAGGTTCATAACTTCAGTTTCATAAACATTCAATGAATAACATACTGTAGATACAGGATTTGTGCACAAATCATGTAGGTCCTAAATGTAAGTCAAAACGTGGCTGCAAACTTATAGCAGTACTATTAATCAAACTAGTTTTTAATATCTATAAACTGCAACCAAGTAGAAATGATATATTGGTTTGCTTCATATATTATACTAGGTTGTAAGAGTCTGTTTGGTTTCGGTTTAACAAGCTGCATGAATCTGGTTACAGTATTAAATGTAATAAATCATAGCATTACATGCTGTATGAATCAAACTAATGATTCATATATTAGATGATGATTAAGCAAGCTACAATTTAACACATTGTGTATGTTCCATCCATTCTTTACTTTATATGTGAATGAGACAAACAGAAATATAGCTATCCCCATACCAATTTGGTTATCAGTAATAAACATAAACTTACCTTTTTTATGAAAGCCACAGAGAAAGTATCCCAAGATACAATTCCATGATCCATTAGCTCAACAAATGCTGTCAATGTATATGATAACATATCTCCAAAGCTGAAAGACACATAAGCCATTCTAGTAATGGAGAGGCCACAAGAGAAATACGAAGCTTTGGGGCAAGGAACAACAAAGCAAGACTATACAGAAGAGTAGAAGCAGAATAAAATGAAGGATCTGGAGCAAAGAAGCATTAAAATATTGTTATATGGAAAACAACATTCTACTAATAGGAAGAAACTAGAAAAAAAAAGGCTATATACACATTTATTCTTCTACATTAAAAGACCTATATATAAGGTAGAAATGAAACAAAAGTTTTGGTAAAGCTGTATATATTTGGGCAACCAGCATCCATTCCTGAAATAAATCAGAGGTCTATCCCTTATCTCAGACATGTCAAACACAAGGCCCGGGGGCCGGATCCGGCCCGCAAAGTGGTTTCATGCGGCCCATGAAGCCATCCTGGAAACAGTGAGGGAATGGCCCCCACTGCCTTGGCCCTGGCCCAGAGACCCTCCTTCTGCCAGAGACCCTCAGATCTGTCCCACTCCTGCCCAGGCCCCCATAGGCACCCTTGATGCGAATGATGTAGAGTTGGCCACGCCCACCCAGTAGGCCATACACACTCTAGCCATGCCCACCCAGTAGGCGACGCCCACCCAGGCCACACCCACCCGGCCCCTTGAGGGCAACCGCAATGCTGATGCGGCCCTCAAGGAAATTGAGTTTGACACCCCTGCCTTATCTCATATGAATTCATCTACCTTCCATCCTTATTTATGAATAAATCTTAAATCAAGACTAGACTTCAGCATTAACTTTTACCTACTTTTAAAATTATTTTTAAACTATGGTTCTAAATAATATATAATAAAATAAAATGCCTAATTATAGTATTCAGTATACTCAGTATTCATTGTTAATTGGTTCTGGGAAGTATTATAAATACCAAAACCAATGAAAATTTACCAGAAATATTTCCCATAAAGAATAATGTAGTGAATGACAAAGCAGGAGATATTGACAGGTTTTAGCTTGTGCACTTAGTACCAAATAAATGAGCAGTGGGACAAAATTTTCACATCAAAATGAATGGAGTACAAAATTCAATGAGTTTCAAAGCAATTGAGTACCACTGTGTTGTAAAAATTCTTAATACTTAGTTGGCAGAAAACAGGTGGAAACTCATGTGAGAGAAGAGAGAGCACAAATGAGCTCTCAATTATAATTGACAACCCAAACTTTAATTGCAGATTATGTCCTGCTATATTGGTTTGAGCACCACCAATTATTTATAGTGCGAATGGTTAAGAGGACTAAATTAACTTAAAAACATTATTTAGCAAGTCTAGTCTAAATTTGGACACAGGTCTGCATTAATAGAATTCAGTTGTACAAACTGCTTTCTCTCCTGTCCTGCGCTTCAAAAACTAATCAGCCACTGCCAAAAGAAAAAGTAATTCTGATCAATGAAAAAAATCCATGTAATATCTGTATAGTAACTTATGTCATATTATTTATTCGAAATGCTAAAATTTCATCTGATGAGTTTTTTAACAACTAGAGTTATAGTGTTTATTACCAGACACTGAAATCTTTCAAAATGCGCAACAGTGCTATTTTTCATGTGCAATAGCACTCAGGATACTTTTCAAACTGTATAATAGCTCTCTCTTTCCTGGCTCATATAAATGTGTCATTAAATCAAAATTCAGAAGATCATAGTTCGAATCCAAGGCAAAGCATTTAATATCACAATAGTCCAAATCTATGCTCCAACGACCAGTGTTGAAGAGGATGAAATTGACTGGTTCTGTGAAGCCCTACAGCACCTTATAGAATTAACACCAAAAACCAATGTCCTTATCATCATGTGGGATTGGAATGCTAAAGCAGGAAGCCAAAAGATAACCGGAATAACAAGCAAGTTTGGCCTTGAAGTACAAAATGAAGCAGAGCACAGGCTGACAGAATTTTGTCAAGAGAATACGATGGACATAGCAAACACTCTTTTTCAACAAACCAAGAGACGGCTCTACACATGGACATCACCAGATGGTCAACACAGAAATCAGATTGACTATGTGCTCTGCAGCTAAAGATGGAGAAGTTCTATACAGTCAGTAAAAACAAGACCAGGAGCTGACTGTGGCTCAGACCATGAGCTTCTCATTGCAAAATTTAGGCTTAAACTGAAGAAAGTAGGGAAAAGCACTAGGTCACTCAGGTATGAACTAAATCATGTCCCTGATGAATATACAGTAGAGGTGACAAATAGATTTAAGGAATTAGATCTGATAGACAGAGTGCCTGAAGAACTATGGACAGAGGTTCGCAATATTGTGCAAGAGGTAGCAACTAAAACCATCCCAAAGAAAAAGAAATGCAAGAAAGCAAAATGGCTGTCTGAGGAAGTTTTGCAAATAGCTGAGGAAAGGAGAGAAGTGAAAGGCAAGGGAGAAAAAGAAAGATACACCCAATTGAATGCAGAATTCCAGAGAATAGCTAAAAGAGACAAGAATGCCTTCTTCAATGAACAGTGCAAAGAAATAGAAGAAAACAATAGAATAGGGAGGACCAGAGATCTCTTCAAGAAAATCGGGGAGATGAAGGGAACGTTTCATGCAAAGATGGGCATGATAAAGGAACAAAATGGCAGGGACCTAACAGAGGCAGAAGAGATTAAGAAGAGGTGGCAAAATTACACAGATGAACTATACAAGAATGAGCTTAACATCCCTGATAACCACGTTGAGGTAGTTACTGACCTCGAACAAGACATCCTAGAATGTGAAGTGAAGTGGGCCTTAGGAAAGCTGAGCAACAACAATGCTAGTGGAGGTGATAGTATTCCAACTGAGCTATTCAAAATCTTAAAAGATGATGCAGTAAAAGTGCTACACTCAATTTGTCAGCAAATTTGGAAAACTCAACAGTGGCCACAGGATTGGAAAAGATCAGTTTACATTCCAATTCCAAAGAAAGGCAGTGCCAAAGAATGTTCAAACTATCGCATCATTGCACTCATTTCACATGCTAGTAAAGTTATGCTTAAAATCCTACAAGCTAGACTCCAGCAGTATTTGGATAGAGCACTACCAGAAGTAAAGGCAGGATATCGAAGAGGCAGAGGAACTAGAGATCAAATTGCCAACATACGCTGGATCATGGAGAAAGCTAGGGAGTTCCAGAAAAACATCTACTTCTGCTTCATTGACTATGCTAAAGCCTTTGAATGTGTGGATCATAACAAACTGTGGCAAGTTCTTAAAGAGATGGGAGTACCAGACCATCTTATTTGTCTCTTGAGAAACCTATATGTGGGTCAAGAAGCAACAGTGACAACTGGACATGGAACCACTGATTGGTTCAAAATTGGGAAAGGAGTCCGGCAAGGCTGTATACTGTCACCCTGCCTATTTAACTTATATGCAGAGCACATCATGAGAAATGCAGGGCTAGGTGAATCTAAAGTTGGAATTAAGATTGCCGGGAGAAATATCAACAACCTAAGATATGCAGATGATACCAACTCTAATGGCAGAAAGTGAAGAACTAAAGAGCCTCTTGTTGCAGGTGAAGAAGGAGAGTGCAAAAGTTGGGTTGAAACTTAACATTAAGAAAACCAAGATCATGGCATCTGGCCCTCTCAATTCTTGGTAAATAGATGGGGAAGAAATGGAGGTAGTAACAGATTTTATTTTCCTGGGCTCCAAGATCACCAAAGATGGAGACTGCAGCCAAGAAATTAAAAGACGCTTGCTCCTAGGGAGGAAAGCCATGGCAAATCTAGACAGCACACTAAAAAGCAGACATCACCTGTCAACAAAAGTGCATATAGTCAAGGCTATAGTCTTCCCAGTTGCAATATATGGATGTGAAAGTTGGGCCATAAGAAAGGTTGAGTACCAAAGAATTGAGGCCTTTGAACTATGGTGCTGGAAAAGACTCCTGCGAGTCCCTTGGACTGTAAGGCGTTCAAACCAGTCAGTCCTAGAGGAGATCAACCCTGGCTGCTCTTTAGAAGGCCAGTTCCTGAAGTATTTGAGTTTTCAAATACTTTGGCCACTTAATGAGAAGGAAGGACTCACTGGAGAAAAGCCTAATGCTGGGAAAGGTTGAGGGCAAGAGAAGAAGGGGACGACAGAGACTGAGGTGGCTGGATGGAGTCACTGAAGCAGTAGGCGTGAGCTTAAATGGACTCCAGAAGATGGTAGAGGCCAGGAAGGCCTGGAGGAACATTGTCCATGGGATTGTGATGGGTTGGACATGACTTCGCAGCTAACAACAACAAAAGACACACAGCAGCAGCTCTGCCCGAGCTTCTCGATGTTCTCTCTGGGTTGGTGGTTGAATTCCCCAAACTTATAGTTTTGGGTGACTTCAACCTACCATCCCTGGGAGGATCATCTGAGTTAGCTCGGGAGTTCATGGCTTCCATGACGGCCATGGACCTGACGCAAGTAATTGCTGGACCGACTCATGAGGGAGGCCACACCCTTGACCTGATTTTCTTATCTAGACGGTGGTTAGATGATCTTGGTGGGGGTTCTCCAATTTTTATACCCCTGTCATGGACCGATCATCATCTCCTGCGGCTGGTCTTCCGTTTTGCCACTCCCCACCGTGGGAGTGTGGAACCAATTAAATGGTACCGCCCCAGACGCTTAATGGACCCTGTGAGGTTCCAGGCTGCGCTGGGGTCCCCACCTGCCTCCTCTGCTTACAACTCGGCAGATTCCCTAGTGGAAGCCTGGGAAAAGGCTGCCACTGGGGCTCTGGACCGAGTTGCACCCTTGCGGCCCCTGACCCGGTGCAGATCCCATCGAGCTCCATGGTTTTCCGCGGAGCTCAGGGAGATGAAGCGTCGGAGACGGGGCCTAGAGAGCTGTTGGAGATCCAGCCGATCCGAATCCGACCGATTGCGACTAAGATCTTATATTAGGTCTTATCTCGCTGCGATGGGGGAGGCGAGGTCTAATTACTTCGCCGCCCTTATCGCGTCCGCAGATAATCGCCCGGCCGCCTTGTTTAGGGTGACTCGCTCCCTCCTTAATCAGGAGGTGAGGGAAGAACCCTTGCAAGGTCGTGCCGAGGAGTTTAACCAGTATCTGTCGTACAAAATCGCTCGGATTCGGACCGGTTTGGACTCTGACTGGGCGGAGTCTGACGAGCAGGACACGGGCAATCTTGTCGTTTGGGAGGAGTTTGACTCTGTTACTCCGGATGAAGTGGACAGGATTATGGGGAAGCTGAGTGCCACCACATGTTTATTGGATCCGTGCCCTTCTTGGCTGGTTTATGCGGCTCGGGAAGGGACACGAGGCTGGCTCCAGGCGGTTATATCTGCTTCTTTGAGTGAGGGTAGTTTCCCCGCCGTCTTGAAAGAGGCGGTGGTGAGACCCCTCCTCAAGAAGCCTGCCTTGGATCCAGCTTTGTTGAATAACTTTCGCCCGGTCTCCAACCTTCGCTTTCTTGCGAAGGTTGTTGAGAGTGTGGTGGCACATCAGCTCCCTCTGGCCCTGGATGAAGCGGATTATCTAGACCCGTACCAATCGGGTTTCAGGCCCGGGTACAGCACGGAGACGGCATTGGTCGCTCTGGTGAATGATCTCTGGAGGGCTCGGGACAGGGGATGTTCCTCTGTCCTAGTCCTATTAGACCTCTCAGCGGCTTTCGATACCATCGACCATGGTATCTTGCTGCGGCGTCTCAGGGGATTGGGAGTGGGAGGCACAGTTTTGCGGTGGTTCTCCTCCTATCTCCTGGGACGTTCGCATCGGTGTTGGCAGGGGGACAGAGGTCGACCTCGAGGTCTCTCATTTGTGGAGTTCCTCAGGGGTCGGTCCTCTCGCCCCTCCTGTTCAACATCTATATGAAACCGCTGGGTGAGATCATTCGTGGTTTTGGAGTTGGGTATCATCAATATGCTGATGATACCCAGCTTTTTCTTTCTACCCCAAACCACCCCAGTGATGCCCTCGACGTGATGTCCCGTTGCCTGGAGGCGGTCCGGGTCTGGATGGGGAGTAACAGACTTCAACTCAACCCCGACAAGACTGAGTGGCTGTGCATACCTGCATCCCGGGATATCCAAAATATTCCATCACTTTCTATGGGGGGTGAATTATTACCCCCCGTAGATAGGGCTCGCAACTTGGGCGTCCTCCTAGATTCACAGCTCACTTTGGAAGATCATATAGGGGCTGTGACTAGGGGGGCCTTCGCCCAGGTTCGCCTGGTGCGCCAGTTGCGACCCTATCTAGACCGGGATGCCTTGTGTACGGTCACCCATGCGCTCGTGACCTCTCGCCTTGACTACTGCAATACTCTCTACATGGGGCTGCCCTTGAAGACCACTCGGAGGCTCCAACTGGTACAGAATGCAGCCGCGAGAGTTGTGTTGGGAGTCTCCCGATACTCCCATATTACACCTTTGCTCCGTGAGCTGCATTGGTTGCCAGTTGTCTTCCGGGTGAGATTCAAGGTACTGGTAATGGTGTTTAAGGCCCTTCATGGCATGGGTCCGGAGTACCTCAGGGATCACCTGCTGCCGGCATCTACTTCCCTCCGCCCTGTACGCTCCCACAGAGAGGGTCTCCTCAGGGTGCCACCGATCAGAGAATGTCGATTGGTGGCCCCCAGGGGGAGATCCTTCTCTGTGGGCGCCCCGGGGCTATGGAATCAGCTTCCGGTTGAGCTCCGGACGGCGCCCGACCTTCGCTCCTTCCGTCGGGGTCTGAAAACATTTTTATTTGTACAAGCTGGACTGGCCTGATGAGGGATGAGGGATGGGTAGTTTTTAATGTTTGTATAGGTTTTAGTTTGGGCATGTTTAATCTCTTTTTAATTTTTGTATTTTTGTATGTTTATATTGCCCTGTACACCGCCCTGAGTCCTTCGGGAGAAGGGCGGTATAGAAATAAAATTAAATAAATAAATAAATAAATAAAGTCCATTCTGATGTCTTCCCATGGTCAGGTCGGCTACCAATTGTAATAACCTTATTGGCTTCCCCATTCGGTGCTTTGTGGTGGCACAAACATGGCAACCTTGGACGTGGGCCTCTATGTCTGTTTTCATGTGCAGCCACCAAAACTGATGCCACACCAGGTGAAGGGTCTTAAGGAATCCAAAATGTCCCACTTGTTTTGCATCATGGCACTGCCGTAATACCCCTTCCTGTAGGGCCTGTTGGATGTACAGCTTACTGCCCTTCCATGCTAGACCAGATTCAGGATCTCCCATCAAAATCCCTTCAAGAGCACAGAATAAAATTGTCTAGAACAGGGGTGTCAAACTCACAATGTCACATGAGGTGTTGCGATGTATCGCAACTTTTTTTCCATTGCTGGCAATGGGGTAGATGTGGTTTCAGCATGACGCATCCAGACTGCGGGCCGGCAGTTTGACACTAGTAGGTCACAAAGGGCCTAGAACAGGGGTCTTCAAACTT
>JAKJMR010017627.1:116588-128882 GCA_024449315.1 Daboia siamensis
TTCTTCTTCTTCTTCTTCTTCTTCTTCTTCTTCTTCTTCTTCTTCTTATTATTATTATTATTATTATTATTATTATTATTATTATTATTATTATTATCCCAAATTTTGGATATTTGAGCACTGGAGAGCACTAAATTGGCAGAGGGCTGTAAGGGGTCAAACAAGTGTATATATTTTATATCTATTCTATGGACAGAAGCTACTAGAATTTCTACAAAATAAAAGAATGGATGTCACAAAACTATAGGAATTAACTTTACTATTTAGAAGGCAATTTTTTAGAAAATGGTGGAAAAAAATAGATCACCGTTAAAAACAACAACAATATTGTGATTTCCAGCAGTGTACAAGAAAGGCATATTCCACAATGTAAGTTGTCTGGATTTTACAAAAATAAGTAAATTCTACCTAGTGCAACATGAAAGAGAAATATATATTTCTTGCTCCTTGGTCTTCTGCAATCTAAGCTGCAGTTTGACTGATTCTTTAATGTATATTTCAGGAAGAATGAAATACCAGTTCTCATAATTTATAATTCAACAAAAGATAAAAACTAACCCCTCCTTCAATCCTGACAAAATTAATATTTAATATTGTGAACACTGTTCAAATCATTGGACTCTGTTCATGTTTCTTGTTAAATCATGATTGGTTTAACCATAGTTTATAGGAATCTACATTTAGATGGGGTCACACAGCAGCCAAAATAAACCAGTCATATGATATGATAATGTGATATGTGACCCTTCCATTAGTTAGAATTAAATGGGAAGCTATTTAGAAGAGCAGGGAACAGTAACCCCCAAGCTAAAAAATGAATAGGCTGATGGGATTTTGTGGACACATCTTTATTGAACTTTTGTTAATATTACCAAATTATGTAAGATAAGCACATCCAAGAACTCTGCTGATTTGCAAAAATTGCTATAATATATATATATACTACCCCTTTTTATCATGAGTGGATGGATGCACAAATGATATTTTTTCTTTCCTTTAAAACATGATGGGCAAATGGGTGGATGCCTTTTTCTTACAGCAGTGATTACAAAAAATGTGAGAATTCCATTCCCCAATTATGTGGAAGGTGGGACACCAATTTGTCAAGTTATTTCTTGCAAGTTATATTCAGAGCTGATTAGTAGGTAATAGTATGGCTCTGGAAAGCAAATTATGTTTTATTTTTTAACAACAGGAACCACAAGAAAGTGAAATTGATAGTTCTCACTGAAATCAGTGACATCCCTATTAAGTGATAAATTAAGTCTAAACACAAACTTTGAATTTATTGAAGAAGTGTGGCAGTGTACTAGTACTCGTAATAATGAATATTATTTGTATATTACTGTTAATATTAATACTTACATATGCTCTGTTTCTTAGATGAAAAAGAAGATATTAAAAGTGGGCTGCTTTTTAAGCAGCAAGGTAGGTTTTTAAAAAATTACTTTGGTGTTCAAATAAATTTTAAGATTTAAAAGATTATGTTTTTGTTGTTTATCTCTTTTAAAAAATAAAAATAAACTTAGTTTTATCTCTGGATAGACTGGTTTATCTCCCAAGAAGGGAAGGAAGGCTGAAATGTTTAAATATTTTTGTTTTCCTTTTTGCTAAGGGGCCAGGAAGCAGCATACTGAAATCCTCTTCCCTTATAAATGCTACAAGAGCAACATAAGCTGCAATATCCTTAGCTCTCTGATACCTTAGGGCAGACCTGTCAAATTGAGTTTGACACCTCTGCCTTAGGGCTAGGGGAGGATGCCAAGGGCAATGCTCCAGGGACGATAACTGTCCCACTGGAAGCAGTTTCAGAGTGTGAAGGTCCAAAGAACTTCTGGGAGGAAGGCATATAATTTTAAATTTTATCGTAATAAAAAAAATATACATTAAAAACATCTAGGATGAATTTGGAAGTTACAATCACTTTTCCCAGCCTTGTCCAGTCTGTGCTTTTCTCCAGAAGTATTATACTGTAACTCCCCTCATCCAATTAGATTGGCCAGTTGTGATAATGGCACTGCCTTGAAAAAAATGCTTTTGTTGCTTTGCCTTCTTGCAAAAGTTTCAAATATAAATATTTTGAAGAGTTGTATTAATTTCTTTTTAAAAGTGTATCTTTCCTTCCAAACTTTCATAAATATCCTCCTTTCAATTCTCAATGGTAAATTAGAAATGATGCTCTATCAGCTTTAGAGATATTATCAAAATACTTAATCCATAAAACAGGACAATCCTATTTCATCCCTGATAATACTTGAATCACTTCAGTTTCCAAAGTAAAATATGCAAAGGCCTAGAGTAGCAAAACCATGATGAAAGTATCAGAGACAGAAGTTGGTTCAACTTTGCAATTCTAAAGCTCCCATTCAAAAATTGCAAAAATGTCCAACCTAATTGCTTCCCAAATACCATAAAATATTTATTATATAAAATAATTCCTATTTTTTAAAAAATGACAATAAATAACTGCTATGTTTGTGGCGATTTAAGGACTGGACAGATGTCATTGCTAAATCTCAGTGTTCCATAAATAATTCTCTTACAAGTGAAACAAAATGATTCATAATTAACAAAGAAGAATATAATGCAGTTTTAACTGTATTTGTATGCAACTGCAGCATCCTTATTTCAGTGTGACCTGCACTGAAGACTTTTAGAAGTCTTTTTCCTGAAGTAATTATTGTTTGGAAGGTTTCAGTTCGATTTTGTCAGAGTGACTGGAAGATTAGCATCTCCCTCAATCCCGATGATACTGTTTTCCTATTAAACGTGGGAGTCAAATTTTTATTTTATTTATTTATTTTAATTCCATTTATATCCCGCCCTTCTCCGAAGACTCAGGGTGGCTTACAAGCTTAGCAGTAGCCTTCATTCTATGTATATGCCTGCTTATTAGGCATAATGTGACAGGATTAACTATGATTCCATGATGCATTTGGCTTGCATCTAAGCTGAGATTAATTTCTAATGGATTGAAGCTAATTAGAAACTTGGTTGAAAAAGACTGGTTATCTTTTTTTTGTCTTCATAATGTGGATTGTACTAATTGGAGTATGTAAAATGTGTAACTACAAATTGTAAAACTATTTCTAGACATTGCTGTATAAATTGAAACAGTTATTTTAATTCCCATATATGTTCTATTTCTTAATGCATAATCTAAGATTTTCAAATTGTGTGTGATGTATAAAACAATACTAATATGTCACAATTAATTTAAGAAACTGCTTCTCAAATGTTGTTGTTGTTGCCTTGTTAAATGATTTGTTGTTCTGACCTAACATACATCTCGTCAAGCCAACCTAAAGGGCAGGTAATTTATCCCATGTCAATGTGATTAAATTATTCAGTTCCAAAGCAGAAATCATGTAGAATAAATTTCATCCCAGCAGTATCATTTTCAGCCGACTTTTCCTTTACACATCATTTCATAAAACTCACTATTTGGATATTGCCTATTTGTAAGAAAACCTCATTATCACTGGATTTGGGCTCTTCTAGGATCAACTAATATTTAGTTCTCTAGATTTTGAAAACAAAACTCTGGGACTGGATTCAGATTAAGTTAGCCACAACTTTGGTTCATTTCAATGCAATAAGGTCCCAGGTATTTTAAAGCAGTGGTGGGATTCAAATATGTGAACAACTGGTTCTCTGTGTGGATGCCGCTTCCAGAAGTCCATTCTGGGCCTGGGCAACAAAAAATTAGCTACCGGTTCTGCCAAAGTGGTACGAACCAGCTGAATCCCACCACTGTTTTAAAGGCTACTAAAGTCGACTTCATTAGCATCTAATCTTTATTCAAGAAAGTTACATGATTTTACTAATAAAAGTTTTGGATTTCTATTAGGATCAATCTCAGTATTTTCTGTAGCAAGTTACAATCATAAGTAAGATTGCTTTTGGAGAAATAGGCTATCAAGAATACATAGTATAGTCTCATTTTTTTCATTAAACTACAAAAATGTGTAGTTTAATGAAAAGAAGGATTATGGGTGAGATGACAGCATCTTCCAATATTTGAGGGGTTACCACATCCTATTCTCCAAAGTACCTGAAGGCAGGACAAGAAGCAATGGATACAAGATAATCAAAGGAGAGAACCGATCTAGAACTAAGGAGAAATTTCCTGACAATGAGAATAATTAATCAGTGGCACGAGTTGCCTCCAAAAGTTGTGGATGCTTTGTCACTGGATATTTTTAAGAAGACACTGGACAGCTCTTTATCTAGAATGGTATAGTGTCTCCTGTTTGAGCAGGAGGTTGGACTAGAAGACCTCCAAGGTCCTTTCCAATTCTGTTATTATTGGTTTCTTGATAACATACATAATTATATTAAATTTCACCAAAATAACAAATTCTTTTAAACATATTTCACTTATATCTCTCATCGGTTTCAACAGAATGAGGGGTCACATCAATTATTTTTCAAAATATGGTCCAGTGAATGTAATTTGCAAAGCTTAACTTAAGAGAACTATGAAAAATGTACAAAAATGATAGTAGAATTACAACAAAATACTTACTCAGTGCCACTTTCAACCATCTGTGTTAAGAGTGAAATCCCATCTAGATTGATAAATTCTTGAGCAAATGTTACATCACGTGAATAACTGGCTAAATCTTTCAATGCTTCCAACTTGGCATCCATACTAGAAGATTGAATCCTCTCATGGAGTTGAAGAGCATTTTGGGTCTAACCAAAAACAGAACATTTAATAAAGAAGACATCAGGAAAATAGAGAGACAAAAAGAAAATGAAACTTAATTTCTAGTGTTATCAATTAATATATATGAGGAAAGGTTCAATGATTATTAATTTAAAACAACACTAAATATTTATTTAATCATATTTGGTAAAAAATATTGGTTTTGTAGATGCATCCACATAATACAGCTTCAATATACGTAACTATATATTATAGCTGTAAAATGCATCAGATTCCATTCAGAAAACATCAGCACAGCACCCATTTCCATCATTACATTTGTTTCAATGCTCTCGTGCATTCAGAAGCCCCTACTCCAAATCTAATATGTAGCATTGTATATATGATATGAATATATTGATTTACAATGTTGCCCCTGAAGTAGCTGGCACTATATTGAGCTGCACTGCAGAATAAATCTATTTTCTCCATATATTTGGCAGCTGTCTCTCCTAGCAAAACATATTCGCAGCTTATATTTAGTGAAATTATTTCTGCCTTCTCTGCTTGACTCATTACACATACATATTCATCTTCTCCCTTAAGGGGGAAAATCAAGATGAAAGACTATATATATATATGTATATGTATATGTACACACACACACACACACACACAAATATATAAAAATTAGATATTCAAACATTAATGTTGTTAGTTGCGAAGTCATGTCCGTCCCATTGCGACCCCATGGACAATGTTCTTCCAGGCCTTCCTGTCCTCTACCATCTTCTGGAGTCCATTTAGGCTTACACCTACTGCTTCAGTGACTCCATCCAGCCACCTCAATCTCTGCCGTCCCCTTCTTCTCTTGTCCTCAACCTTTCCCAGCATTAGGCTTTTCTCCAGTGAGTCCTTCCTTTTCATTAGGTGGCCAAAGTATTTGAGTTTCAACTTCAGGGCCTTCTAAAGAGCAGTCCTCTAGGACTGATCGGTTTGAACGCCTTGCAGTCCAAGGGACTCGCAGGAGTCTTCTCCAGCACCATAGTTCAAAGGCCTCAATTCTTTGGTGCTCAACCTTTCCTATGGTCCAACTTTCACAGCCATACATTCCAAGTGGGAAGACCATAGCCTTGACTATACACACTTTTGTTGGCAGGGTGATGTCTCTACTTTTTAGTGTGCTGTCTAGATTTGCCATGGCTTTCCTCCCCAGGAGCAAGTGTCTTTTAATTTCTTGGCTGCAGTCCCCGAATGCAGTGATCTTGGAGCCCAGGAAAATAAATTCTGTCACTACCTCCATTTCTTCCCCATCTATTTGCCAGGAATTGAGAGGCCAGATGCCATGATCTTGGTTTTATGTTTAGTTTCAACCCAACCTTTGCACTCTCCTTCTTCACTCGCAACAAGAGGCTCTTTAGTTCCTCTTCGCATTCTGCCATTAGAGTGGTATCATCTGCATATCTTAAGATTGTTGATATTTCTCCTGGCAATCTTAATTCCAACTTTAGATTCATCTAGCCCTGCCTTTCTCATGATATGCTCTGCATATAAGTTAAATAGGCAGGGTGACAGTATACAGCCTTGCCGGACTCCTTTCCCAATTTTGAACCAATCAGTGGTTCCATGTCCAGTTCTCACTGTTGCTTCTTGACCCGCATATAGGTTACTCAAGAGGCAAATAAGATGGTCTGGTACTCCCATCTCTTTAAGAACTTGCCACAGTTTGTTATGATCCACACAATCAAAGGCTTTAGCATAGTCAATGAAGCAGAAGTAGATGTTTTTCTGGAACTCCCTAGCTTTCTCCATGATCCAGCGTATGTTGGCAATTTGATCTCTAGTTCCTCTGCCTCTTCGATATCCTGCCTTTACTTCTGGTAGTGCTCTATCCAAATACTGCTGGAGTCTAACTTGTAGGCTTTTAAGCATAACTTTACTAGCATGTGAAATGAGTGCAATGTTGCGATAGTTTGAACATTCTTTGGCACTGCCTTTCTTTGGAATTGGAATGTAAACTGATCTTTTCCAATCCTGTGGCCACTGTTGAGTTTTCCAAATTTGCTGACAAATTGAGTGTAGCACTTTTACTGCATCTTCTTTTAAGATTTTGAATAGCTCAGCTGGAATACTGTCACCTCCACTAGCTTTGTTGTTGCTCAGCTTTCCTAAGGCCCACTTCACTTCACATTCTAGGACAGACATGTCAAACACAAGGCCCGGGGGCCGGATGCGGCCCGCAAAGTGGTTTCATGTGGCCCGCGAAGCCATTCTGGAAACAGTGAGGGAACGGCCCCGACTGCCTTGGCCCTGGCCCAGAGACCCTCCTTCTGCCAGAGACCCTCAGATCTGTCCCATTCCTGCCCAGGCCCCCATAGGCACCCTTGATGCAAACAATGTACAGCTGGCCACGCCCACCCAGTAGGCCATACGCACTCTAGCCACGCCCACCCAGTAGGCCATGTGCACTTTAGCCACACCCACCCAGTAGGCCGTGCCCACCCTGCCCACACCCACCCGGCCCCCTGAGGGCAACCGCAATGCTGATGCGGCCCTCAATGAAATTGAGTTTGACATCCCTGTTCTAGGATATCTGGCTTGAGGCCAGTGACCATCTCATTGTGATTATCAGGGATGTCAAGCTGGTTCTTGTATAGCTCTTCTGTGTAATTTTGCCACCTCTTCTTAATCTCTTCTGCCTCTGTTAGGTCCCTGCCATTTTGTTCCTTTATCATGCCTATCTTTGCATGAAACGTTCCTTTCATCTCTCCAATTTTCTTGAAGAGATCTCTAGTCCTCCTTCAGGCACTCTGTCTATCAGATCTAATTCCTTAAATCTATTTCTCACCTCTACTGTATATTCATCAGGGATATGATTTAGTTCATACCTGAGTGGCCTAGTGCTTTTCCCTACTTTCTTCAGTTTAAGCCTCAATTTTGCAATGAGAAGCTCATAGTCTGAGCCACAGTCAGCTCCTGGTCTTGTTTTTACTGTCTGTATAGAACTTCTCCCTCTTTGGCTGCAGAGCACATAGTCAATTTGATTTCTGTGTTGACCGTCTGGTAATGTCCACACATAGAGCCGTCTCTTGGGTTGTTGGAAAAGAGTGTTTGCTATGACCATCGTCTTCTCTTGACAAAATTCTATCAGCCTGTGCCCTGCTTCATTTTGTACTCCAAGGCCAAACTTGCATTATTCCGGTTATCTTTTGGCTTCCTGCTGTAGTATTCCAATTTCCTATGATGATAAGGACATCATTTTTTGGTGTTAGTTCTATAAGATGCTGTAGGGCAGACATGTCAAACACAAGGCCCGGGGGCCGGATCCGGCCCGCGAAGTGGTTTCATGCGGCCCGCAAAGCCATCCTGGAACAGCCCCCACTTCCTTGGCCCTGGCCCAGAGACCCTCCTCCTACAAGAGACCCTCAGATCTGTCCCACTCCTGCCCAGGCCCCCATAGGCACCCTTGATGCGAACCATGTAGAGCTGGCCACGCCCACCCAGTAGGCCACACCCACCCTGGCCATACCCACCCGGCCCCCTGAGGGCAACCGCAATGCTAATGCGGCCCTCAATGAAATTGAATTTGACACCCCTGCTGTAGGGCTTCATAGAACCGGTCAATTTCATCCTCTTCAGCACTGGTGGTTGGGCCATAGACTTGGACTACTGTGATATTGAATGGTTTGCCTTGGATACAAACTGAGATCATTCTGTCATTTTGGGGATTGTATCTCAGTATTGCTTTTCCTATTCTTTTAATGACTATGAAGGCTATTCCATTTCTGCTGAGGGATTCTTGAATTAAATTCACCCATTCCTGTCCATTTTAGCTTGCTGATTCCTAAGATGGCGATGTTCAGTTTTGTCATCTCTTGTTTGACCACATCCAGCTTGCCTTGATTCATGGATCTTACATTCCAGGTTCCTATGGAGAAAAAATCTTTACAGCATTGGACTTTCCTTTTACCACCAGATACATCCTCAGCTGAGCGTCCTTTCAGCTTTGGCCCTTTCGCTTCATTCTTTCTGGCGCTACTAGTACTAGCCCTCTGCTCTTCCCCAGTAGCATATTGGATGCCTTCCGACCTGAGGGGCTCATCTTCCAGCATCGTATGTTTTTTTCCTTTTGGTACTGTCCATGGGGTTTTCATATCAAAGATATTGGAGTGGGTTGCCATTTCCTTCTCCAGTGGATCACGTTTTGTCAGAAATCTCTGCTATGATCTGTCTGTCTTGGGTGGCCCTGCATGGCATATCTCATAGCTTTATTGAATTACGCAAGCCCCTTCGCCATGACAAGGCAATAATCCATGAAGGGATCAAACATTAATATAACAATCTAAATTAACAGTTTGTAGAAACAGCAAAAAAGTGAGAATTAAAAAAACAATACATCCAAAACTATGCTATGTTCATAGTATTACATTTATGGTCAGATGTTATCATTCAGTAAACTTTATTGCAGCATTAAAGTACATAATTTATCAACTGCAGAATAATTGAATACTGAAAGATATTAAAAACAAATAATTTACCATGAAATACATTTTTGTTGCACTGTCCCATTTCAGGCTAAAGGTGAAAAATAATATAAATGAACTTTTCCCCATTGGGAAAAGAGAGAAAGCAGCAATATCTGAATCTGTGTTCTTGTTTAGTTCTCTTAGGGCAGGGAGGTGTTTGTGAGAATGTTTGGGTCAGATACCATAAAAAAATTCTGCTTCCTATAGACTGAAGTGGTGCTCTTTAAGAACAGCTTTACCTCTAAATGAAGTGTTTATATTCTGCCAGATTGCCCAGACTACCATATATTTTGCTGAATACTTTTTCATTTTTTTTCACAAGATATATTCCATTCTATCACTAGCCACATAAACCATTCAAATCATTTCTATATTTTCAGATGTTCTAAATATAGGATTTTTGTCACTGCACGTTTTTTTTTTTTTGTTCGTCAGAAAAGTTCATTTCTAACTGTATTTTTCCCTGCTCTCTGCACCTGTTATGATAACCTATCTGGTAACCATAGTGAAGCCCATATGACTAGTTATGTTTTGGTTTTAAACTGCTATGTGCGCATGTCTAGAAAAAGTTTTTCACAGTTATTCTTTATTGTCCTTTACCACCTTTGCTGTTACTCTCTGTTACGTTAGGATGTAGTCAGCTAGCTCTCTTTATCACATATATTTAGTTTGTATATTTTTGTAATTAAAAGGTATTTAGTAGGATGATGCGTCGTGTTTTATTTCCTTCCTTCATGCACATCATGCATTCTCTGAGACACGATCCTTCGCCCTCTACTAAGGTGATTTTTTACCTTAACAATTTTAATTTAGTGTTGGAAATTATATCTGGAACGCAATGAATGGATCACTGAGGCAGACCAACAGAAATCAGAAAGGCATGAAAGATGAAATTAAGTTGAGAGAGAGAGAGAGAGAGAAAATGAGAAGGTTGATTAACTTTAAAAGCAAGTTTGATAAACTTTATTGCCACATTTGTTAAGTGAATCATTGCAGTTGTTAAGTTAGTAGGTTGTTGAGTGAATGTAGTTTCCCCATTGACTTTGCTTATTAGAAAGTCAGAAATGGTGACAGGACACTGCAAACGTCATAAATATGAATCAATTGCCAAGCATCTGAATTTCGATCATGTGACGAGGGGGTGCTGCAGAGGTCATTAGTGTGAAAAATGGTCACTATTTGTCAGTGGTGTTGTAATCTTGAATGGTTACTAAAAAAAACTGTTGTAAATTGAGGGCTACCTGTATAACCTAAAATTCACAAATCTCTGGAAAACTTGAGTTGGAAATATTACGGTGTTATAATAACTTTGTTAATATGCAATGGTATCTTTAAAACCTCTGAAAAATCAAAAAAGGAATATACATTACCAAAATGAACCAAAATCGTAATATATACATGTGGCTTGACTTTCATTCCATGATAATCTCTAGTGCCGTGATAAAATAAGCTTTGAGCACCTTGAGAAAGCTTTCATAAAGGCTAAAAAGCTTTAGTATTATCAAACATTTTATAAAAAATAAACTCGTGTAATATACAAGTAATCTAAAAAATATCCTATTTTGTAAAAGAAAATGAACTTGTATTCTAAAAAATGTTAAGTTCATTCCATATAATTAAAAAATAAAAGTCTGTATTGTTCAAAAACAAAAATGTTGCAGATTAATTAGGCTCCATAAGAAATGTCAACCTATGCACAATATTTCCACTGGTAATTTCATACTGGTCAAATATAATTACCATACAGTAGTAAACTAGCTCTTTGAAGGAAATTAGAAATATGTTAATGTGTGATTAAAATATGCTCAAAAATGGGATTTCTCTATTTATAAGAAGTCTTGGATATATCATACCTAAACTGTTGCAACAAAGCAGATTATATGTTCCTGGAAGGATGTGTATGGACTCTAAAAGGTAACTGAACAACATTTGTCAACTTTTGGTCTGTGAATGACTTTGTATTGACAGAGAGGCAAGGGCAATATGGTATAGCTTTAATTTATTGGTTAAAATGGCTAAATGGGTTAAAGATTCTGCCCATTTGAGATGGATATTAGATGTGCCTTTTCAGGAAATGGTATGATGTCTGTGATGGCCATTATATATTTGTTTTTGTTTCTGGTTGTTGATTACTATTTTGACCATTATGATAGCATTCAGAGTTGTTTCACCAAATGAGATGCCTTATAAATGGAATAAATATGTATATATTTATTTTTGACAATGTGAAATACTAATCACAATTCAGCTATTACTTCTTATAACCTAGGAAACCAAGTGTGCCTGTGGAGGTTTTAGAAAGGGGGAGGGGGAACCTTAATGTCATAAGTAATCATACCAATTTACCAAGAGAGCAATAAACAGGTTGCATGTGTAATGATGCATACCAAAAATTATCCAGTTTAGCCAAACATTTAAATGAAGGATGATGATGATGTCTCAGCATGAGTAGATAATATGCAGAGAGCCACTTGATTTTGTAATGTCAATCAATACCAATTTCTATTAGCCATGACATTTCTCTAAGCTGCAAAACTATATCCAGTTACCTAGTACAGGGGTCGGCAACCTGAAAAAGCAAAAGAGCCACTGGGAACCGGTTCCATCACACATAAAAAAAAGTGGGAGCCGCGCACGTGCATCCACGCACGCGCATGCGCATAAAACAAAATGTATTGCGCATGTGCAAAATGTTTTGTTTGTGCGCATGCGTGGATACACGCGTGCAGTTCCACTTTTTTTTATGTGGATGCACCTGCACGCCAGCGGCGACGGGTCTCCCTGGTGATGGGTGTTGGGTTGCGGCGGCGCCTTCAGCCCGGGCGCCGCCGGAGCCACCCCCGGGACCTCTAAACTGCTGCCCGAACACCCGTTTGAGACCTGCTGGTGCCGGTTTAGAAAGCTGCCGCGGCCGTGGCAGCTTTCTAACCCGGCACCTGCTCTGCCCGAACACACCGTTTGGAGACCTGCTGGTGCCGGTTTAGAAAGCTGCTGCGGCCCATTTACAGAGCTACTGAAGGCGGTAGCTCTGCAAACGGGCCGCGGCAGCTTTTCAAACCGGCACCAGCAGCTCTCCAAACGGGGCGCCGGAGGTTTGGAGACCTGCGCAGCTCTCCA
>JAKJMR010017627.1:128982-146877 GCA_024449315.1 Daboia siamensis
ATTCTCTCAATGGGACTTTTCTGCAGAATGGCACAGGAGGCCTGGGAGCCGCATGAGATGGCTTAAAGAGCCGCATGCGGCTCCAGAGCCGCGGGTTGCCGACCCGTGGCCTACTACATTCATGATTTTAAGGATGACCTATACTTAGTTATTGTTTTCACAGTCAGGTGCCTTTTTATAAATAAAGGGTTTTGACTTTGCTACAAAGTCTTCTTAGTTATGCTTGAGGGTTCACTTTTCTGCAGAATGGCACAGGAGGCCTGGGAGCCGCATGAGATGGCTTAAAGAGCCGCATGCGGCTCCGGAGCCGCGGGTTGCCGACCCGTGACCTAGGAGAAAGATATACTGAACTCTGAAGGATATGCACAGGACTGCACTGGGTTATTTTCTTGTAATATTACTGAAGGAAAGCATATGATGGCTATACTATAACTTCCTTACCAAAATAAGAGGAAAGACATCATGCCAGAGCATTCATCCCATAAGGACTAAAGAACCAAAAAACCCACCTCCTCAATTCTTTTTAAATATTTTATTTAGAATAATGAACTACAACAGGGAAAGAAGTCTATATTGGATGGTAACAGCTGAACACACATAAAACAAATCGCTAAAGATATATAAAGACAGTATGGGAAAACTTTCCAGTAATGCAGATCTCCTTCTCACCTTTTAAGTTCTCAACCTCTGATCACAACCTAGGTGTTTATGTTAAAGATTAAGGATCAGTGCTAGTATCATCTCCATGTTTGTCAAAAACAGATCATGCCAGACAAATGTTATTGCATTCTTTGACCAAGTGACAAAATTAGTGAATCAGAGGAATGCTCTGGATATAATTTCCTTGGACTTCAATAAGGCATTTGATAAAGTAAATCACAACCTTCTAATTGATAAGATAGAAAAATGTGGATTAGACAGAATCACCACCAGATGGATTCATAGCTGGCTGACCGGCTGTACTAAGCGTGTGGTCCTCAATGGAACCGCATCTACATGGAGGGAAGTATGTAATGGGGTGCCCCAGGGCTCTGTTCTAGGCCCAGTGCTCTTCAACATCTTCATCAACGATTTGGACGAAGGGATAAATGGGGAGCTCATCATATTTGCAGACGACACCAAGCTGGCAGGAATAGCCAACACTCCTTAAGACAGGCTTAAGATACAGGAGGATCTGGACAGACTTGAACACTGGGCGCTATCTAACAAAATGAAATTCAATGTTGAAAAAAGTAAGGTTCTACATTTAGGGAAGAAAAACCAAATGTACAGGTATAGTATAGGGGGTTGTTGTTGTTGTTGTTGTTGTTAGTTGTGAAGTCGTGTCTGACCCATTGTGACCCTATGGACAACATTCCTCCAGGCCTTCCTATCCTCTACCATCTTCTGGAGTCCAATTAGGTTCCCACCTAGTGCTTCAGTGACTCCATCACGCCACTCATTCTCTGTAGTCCCTTCTTCTCTTGCCCTCAACCTTTCCCAGCATTAGGCTCTTCTCCAGTGAGTCCTTCCTTTTCATTAGGTGGCCAAAGTATTTGAGTTTCAACTTCAGGATCTGGCCTTCTGAAGAGCACTCAGGGTTGATCTCCTCTAGGACTGACTGGTTTGATCACCTTGCAGTCCAAGGGACTTGCAGGAGTCTTCTCCAGCACCACAGTTCAAAGGCTTCAATTCTTTAGCGCTCAGCCTTTCTTATGGTCCAACATTCACAGCCATACATTCCAAGTGGGAAGACCATAGCCTTGACTATACACAATTTTGTTGGCAGGATGATGTCTCTGCTTTTTAGTGTGCTGTCTAGATTTGCCATGGCTTTCCTCCCCAGGAGCAAGTGTCTTTTAATTTCTTGGCTGCAGTCCCTGTCTGCGGTGATCTTGGAGCCCAGGAAAATAAAATCTGTCACTACCTCCATTTCTTCCCCGTCTATTTGCCAGGAATTGAGAGGGCCGGATGCCATGATCTTGATTTTCTTAATGTTTATTTTCAACCCAACTTTTGCACTTTCCTTCTTCACTTGTAACAACAGGCTCTTTAGTTCCTCTTCACTTTCTGCCATTAGAGTGGTATCATCTGCATATCTTAGTATAGGGGGTACCTTGCTCGATAGTAGTAACTGTGAGAGGGATCTCGGAGTCCTATTGGACAATCAATTAAATATGAGCCAGCAGTGTGCTGCAACTGCCAAGAAAGCCAACACAGTGCTAGGCTGCATTAACAGAGGAATAGAATCAAGATCACATTAAGTATTAATACCACTTTACAATGCCTTGGTAAGGCCACACTTGGAATACTGCATCCAGTTTATGTCACCATGTTGTAAAAAAGATGTTGAGACTCTAGAAAGTGTACAGAGAAGAGCAACAAAGATGATTAGGGGACTGGAGACTAAAACATATAAGGAACGGCTGCTGGAATTGGGTATGTCTAGTTTAATGAAGAGAAGGACGAGGGGGGACATGATAGAAGTGTTCTAATGTCTCAGGGGCTGCCACAAAGAGGAGGAATTCAAGTTATTCTCCAAAGCACCCAAAGGCAGGACAAGAAGCAATGGATGGAAACTAATCAAGGAGAGAAGCAACCTAGAACTAAGGAGAAACTTCCTGACAGTTAGAACAATTAACCAGTGGAACAACCTGCCTCCAGAAATGGTGAATGCTCCAACACTGGAAGTTTTTAAGAAGAGACTGGACAGCCATTTGTCCCTTCCAACATCATCATCATCATCATCATTATGTGTTGTTTGTCATTGATCTCATAACTTTCTTCATAAAAACAATTTTCAAATGTTTAAATCTGACCTGCTGTATCACATGTAGTATATACTGTATACAAGCTGTTCTTGATTAATTAAACTTCCATTAAGCATATATACTGTAAATTTTGCCACTGATATTCTCCAATCTTTGGTCTTATTATAAGCATGGTTCCTTTATTTCAATATTGCTCTTGCAGCTTTCAGTGTTTGTGTGTTTGTGTGTGTATGTGTGTATGTATGTATGTATGTATGTATGAAAAGTAGAGCAACAAAGATCATTAGGGGACTGGAGGCTAAAATGTATAAAGAATGGTTGCTGAAATTGGGTACATCTAGTTTAAGGAAGAAAAGGACTAGGGGTGACATGATAGCAGTGTTCCAATATCTCAGGGGCTGCCACAAAGAAGAGGGAGTCAAGCTATTCTCCAAAGCACCTGAAGGCAGGACAAGAAGCAACCTAGAACGAAGGAGAAACTTCCTGAAAGTTAGAACAATTAATCAGTGGAACAACCTGCCTCCAGAAGTGGTGAATGCTCCAACACTGAAAGTTTTTAAGAAGAAATTGGGCAACCATTTGTCTGAAAAGGTCTAAGGTTTCCTGCCTGAGCAGGGTGTTGGTCTAGAAGACTTCCAAGGTCCCTTCCAACTCTGTTATTCCATTATTCTGGTATGTTTGTATGTACATACAAACACCCACACCCATACACATACACACACACGAAACAAACATATATGCAGAAGGCCAGTGGTGGACTCAGTAGAAGGTCAGACGGTAGTTCAGCAGTTCCAATGCCGGACAATACATGCCCTAATAAATGATCACCATAGACGCATTGGAACCTGGACAGTAGAGATCCAGAGACGCTGAGAGTTTTGCCGAACCATGTTAACCATGTTAACATACCAACACCCTCTCGCTTGCGGAGTTCCTCAGGGGTCGGTCCTCTCGCCTCTCCTGTACAACATCTATATGAAACCGCTGGGTGAGATCATTCGTGGTTTTGGAGTTGGGTATCATCAGTATACCGATGATATCCAGCTTTTCATTTCGACCCCAAATCACCCCAGTGATGCCCTCGATGTGATGTCCCATTGCCTGGAGGCGGTTCGGGTCTGGATGGGGAGGAACAGACTTCAGCTCAACCCTGACAAGACTGAGTGGCTGTGCATTCCGGCATCCCGGGACATTCAAAATATTCCATCTCTTTTTATGGGGGGTGAGTCTTTACCCCCTGTGGATAGGGCTCGCAACTTGGGAGTCCTCCTAGATTCGGCTTACCCTGGAAGACCATATAGTAGCCGTGACTAGGGGGGATTTCACCTAGGTTCGCCTGGTGTGCCAGTTGCGGCCCTATCTGGACCGGGATGCCCTGTGTACGGTCACTCATGCGCTCGTGACCTCTCGCCTAGACTACTGCAATGCTCTTTACATGGGGCTCCCCTTGAAGACCACTCGGAAGCTCCAACTGGTACAGAATGCGGCCACGAGAGTTGTCTTGGGAGTTTCCCGGTACTCCCATGTTACACCTTTGCTCCGCGAACTGCATTGGTTACCAGTTGTCTTTCGGGTGAGATTCAAAGTTTTGGTTATGGTCTTTAAGTCCTTACATGGCATGGGTCCGGAGTACCTCGGGGACCACCTGCTGCCGGCGTCAACTTCCCTCCGCCTTGTGCGTTCCCACAGAGATCCTGAAAACAGCTGACAGTCATCTCCTCAGGATGCCTCCGGTCAGAGAATGTCGGCTGGTGGCCTCCAGGGGGAGGGCCTTCTCTGTGAGCGCTCCGGCTTTATGGAACCAACTGCCGGTTGAGCTCCGGATGGCACCGGACCTTCGCTCCTTCTGGCGCGATCTGAAGATCCAATTATTTGAACAAGCTGGCCTGGCCTGATGGGGGACATTAGGATTTTTAATGGGTTTTTTATACTGTTACTGTTTTATCTGGGCAATTGTTTAATTCTCTTTTAATTTTTGTACTGTCTATTTATATATGCCCTGTTCACCGCCCTGAGTCCTTTGGGAGAAGAACGATATATAAATTTAATAAATACAAATACAAATACCCTCAACCGCCGTATACACCAGGCTACCCAAAGAGTGCATCAGCATAATGCTGAGGCACTCCAATGAAGGGTGGAGATCCTGAAAACAGCTGACAGTCATAATAATGCCAACAGGTTGGTCCATAATATATCATCAAAAATCCTGACCAGTGAACAAACCAGACTGCTACAATGAGGCACAGGCCTCAACCTGATGGATGCACGGTCCATTGACTTTGTAGCGGCCTTAGAACCTGCAGTTCAACGCATGATGACCAGTGATGAAGTTAAAAACTCTACTAGGCAAAGGGGCACAGGACTATTAATGGGCCACAAACAACGTCACATCCTACCAGCAATGGAGAGGGAGGCCCTGGAGGAACTGCAGAGAAATAACTCCATTATTGTCTTGCCAGTGGACAAGGGCAGTGCAACTGTCATCATGGACAAGCCTGAATATAACAGTAAGACCCAATTCCTACTCGACATGAATGCATATGGAGTAGTCACAAAAGACCGGATGACAACAATAAAGAACCAACTCAATAAGATAATAGAGAGAGTCAGAAGACAGGGCAAGATCAGTGAGGACGACTTGAGGACCATACGACCAAAGTATATTTTATGGACTACTGAAGATACATAAAGAGGGGATCCTGCTAAGACCTATTGTAGCAGAGATATACCAACATTTGGCCTGGCCAAATGGCTGAGTAAAAGATACAATATCTGGTGGAGGGGAGTATGATCACGGTAAACTTGCTGCAAGAGTTCCTACAAAGATTGAAACTGATAAGGATAGAGGATGATGAGATAATGATATCATTTGATGTGACATCATTGTTTACTTCCATTCCACAACCGATCTTGCTGTTTTGACGATAAAAGACTGATTACAGCAGGACGAATCATGAAACCATGACTCACTTAATACAGAGAATGTCATCCATTTATTGCGCCTGTGCCTCAGAACACACTTTACATTCCAGGATATAATACATGAGCAGGTGAAGGGCACGCCAATGGGATCTCCCATTTCTGGAGTCATCGCAGAAGCAACAGGAATCTAGAATGATGTCCGACTATCAACTCAAATTTTGGGCTAGCTATGTTGATGACATGTTCACTATTGTCAAACGACAAGACAAAGCTAGTTTCATGAAGGAACTAAATTCGGTATTTCCAGATATTCAATTCACAGCAGAGGAGGAAGCCAATAGAACTCTGGCTTTCCTTGATTTATTGGTCAGTCGCCAAACCAACGGCACTCTCCACACGACCATTTATTTTATTTATTTATTTATTTTATTTTAATTCCATTTATATCCCGCCCTTCTCCGAAGACTCAGGACGGCTTACAAGCTTAGCAGTAGCCTTCATTCTATGTATATGCCTGCATATTAGGGCTTTCACACCACCCCCAAGCGGCATTATTACAAAGTCAGCTTAATTGCCCCCAACAATTTGGGTCCTCATTTTACCTACCTCGGAAGGATGGAAGGCTGAGTCAACCTTGAGCCTGGTGGGATGCGAACCTGCACTAATTGCAGGCAGCTGGTGTTACTTAAGGAGGCATTAGCCCGCTGCTCCACCAAGGCTCATTTAATGAAAAATGACCCACACGGATAGGATGCTACACTATAGAAGTAATCACCTGGTATTGCATAAGATCGGTTGCATCTGGACGTTATTTAAATGAGTAGATACTGCAATATGAGGAGAGCTAAAGATAAAGAACAGGCCCACCTCTATCAAATATGTAGGCTCAATGGCTACCTGGTAAACTTCATTCAGCGATACACTAAGCACCAGGAACCCCGCAGAACCCAAAATAGACTGACAGCCGCAACCTGGACAATGATACCATACAAATACTGGCACCACACATTAGTGTGGCACGCCAGCCAAATCAGACTCTCTGTGCTAAGGTGATGCACCCGAAGGAGCCACTACCCGAGGAAGAAAAGTCATTGGTGGTTTACAAAGTAAAATGCAAGGACTGCCAGTGTAACTATATCGGAGAGATGGCCAAATGGCTCAAGACTAGAGTACATGAGCACAAGTTGGCTGTCAAAAGGCATGAGCAATACTCACAGATATGGACACATATGGCCAACAACAACCACTCTTTTGACTTTACTGGAGCAGAAGCCATCACCGAAGACACCTTTAAAGGAGGCCATTTACTTAAGGAAGCCTGGTTGTCAAGATACACATTCAATTAATCACCATATAGAGCTGTTACCCATTTACAAAATGTTAAAGGTGCATGAACAACAACAAAAAGTACTGCTCACACTTAGAAAAAAAGGGGACAAAAAAGATCAAAGTCATTCACCTATGGGACAACACACAAGTACATTGAATGAAAAGAGGGAGATGCCAATACGACCTACTCGGGAGCCAGGAGAAGGGTGATGGGTTGATAAGGACAGCGTGACTCATACAATGGAAAGGATGTCAGACACACAGTGGTCTGCCAGGGTTAGGAGACAAGAAGAATTGAGGAGTGATCCAGCAGCAACTTCCGGCGATTAGGCACGAGCAGGGTGAGGAGAGAGAGTGCTATGACCCACGCACACACCAATGGACAGAAGGCAGCCAACAAAGACTAGACTGACTGGGATGAACAGCAAGGAGCAGGAGCAACATACAGACACAATAAGCGCACTGACATGGCCAGCCTGAAGAGGATCGGCGGACCTGCAATGATGGAGTGATGTGCACACCGCCAGACCAGAGCACACAACAACTTACAGGAATTATGGGGGGGAAGGTTCGGAGGAAGGTCCGGCAATAGCCTCAAATAGCCGAGCACGAGCAGGGTGGGTGAAAGGGATAGAGAGGGGAGCAGAGGGGCCCCCAAGATCTGCATGTATATCAGCGGACGGGACACAGTGGAAGAAAACAGGATTGAATGGGATGGGCAAAATAAAACAGGCGAGGAAGAGAGCAACGAGAGGGGAAAGGACAGTAAGATCAGAATGCGAACAAGGAGATGCAAGGCAGTCAGAGCAATTATGGCTGGCTAGAGCAGATAGGCCTATCACGCGCTCAATGAGTAGAACAGTTGTTTAGGCTTATAAGCAGACTCTCCAACTTCCAGCGGTCACTCTGATGATGCCGGCAGAGGACCGGCAAAAGCTAAGGCAATAGACAGTTGTTTTATATGTGTGTGTGTGTTTGTGTGTGTGTGTGTGTATGTGTATGTATGTGTATATATATATATGCATATGTGTGTATACACACACACACGCACACATCCACACACACACATACTGTGTTATTTTTTATGTTTTCTTGATTTATCTTGTTAAATTGAAGTATTTGTGGTTTCAGTCAAATTTTATTTTTAGAATTTTCTGAATATTTTGATTATTTCTTGCCAGTACTATTTAAAAAAATATTTTTATTGATTTTCCAGTTTTACATTTTAATATTTGATATTCTTGCCAGTACTTTTTCTTGTGCTGGCCAAACCACCACACATAATGAATTTCCCTTTTTATTTCCAAGTTACTGTTATATGATTTTCTGTTTTAATAATTATTGATGAAATTATATACCATTTATACAATATTTTATACCTATTTTCTTTCAATTATAACTTTGATTATATTTTATTGATTTTTTCCATAGCATTTCTTGCTAGGGTACTATGATTATTTCTTTGAAATTTTGCATCTACAGTATTTTACCATACAATTAGTTTTTCTTCCATTTCCATAAAAAATATTTCCTTTCCTTGTTTGACTATATAAGAATATTCAGCAAAAAAAATTGAACAATCATTTTTAAACATCTGATTAAGACAGGGTAATAGTCTATAGCTTGTAACTGTTCTGTCCTAGCCTACGACCGTCCTTGTGTGCGTCACAAGAACAACCCCTTTTTATCAATAGGCTGGAATAGCCAACCCTTTTACTTATATGCAGTCCTAATACTTAAATCCTCAAAACAAAAAACAGAATACTTTTCCAACAAATAATTGGTGCAAACAGCAAAACAGAGCAGGAGTTAAACAAGAAGTTCACCAATAAAACAAAGAGACCACGATTCCCTTGAAGTTGACTTCAGCAACCAGCACTGCCCACACCATTCCCTTTTATTAAGCAGTCCCAAGGTGTGGCTTCTCAATGCCTTCTTCTCCTTTTGCTGAATTGCCACATAGTCTTCCTCTAACCTGCTCTGGTTCAGGGCTTTTCAACCTTTTCACCCATTGTACCACTTTTAGGATAAAGCACTCTCCGAGTACCACCAGTCACCCAGCAAGGTGTCAAAAACGTGACCAAAGAAAAAAAGGAAAAAAATGATACAGTACCGGTAGTCCTCGACTTACATTTCACTTAGTGACTGTTTGAAGTTACGATGGCAAAAAAGGGACTTATGACCATTTTTTGCACTTATGACTGTTGCAGCATCCCCAGGGTCATGTGATTTACATTTGGATGCTTGGCAACTGATTCATACTTATGACGGTCAGTGTCCCAGAGTCACGTGATCACCTTTTGCAACTTTTTGACAAGCGAAGTCAATGGCTGGGGGAGGCAGCTCATCACTCAGGTTGCAGGGTGCCAGTGTGGGGGGAATTCATGGGTCTCTGGTGGAGGGGGGTGAGGACTAGGATGGGTGCCCTCCTTCCCTCCCTCTTTCCCATTGTCCCTTCCTTCTTTTCTTCCTTTCTTACCTCCTTCTTTGTCCCTTCCTCCCTTACATTGTCCCTCCCTCCCTTCCTCAGGTTACAGGGTGCCTGTGTGTGTGTGTGTGTGTGTGTGTGTGTGTGTTTGCGGGGGGAATCCATGGGTCTCTGGTGGAGGGGGGTGGGGCTGGGGTGAGTGCCCTCTTTCTCTCTCTCTCTCCCATTGTCCTTCTTTCCTTCCTTTCTTACCTCCTTCTTTGTCCCTTCCTTCCCTCCCATTTCCCCCTCCCCTTCCTCCCTCCCTTCTCTGGGATCTTGAGGTTGCTAAGTGAGGCCAGTAAATACTTGCTGCAAGGCAAGCAATTGGGACGGCGCAGCAGAGGGAATGGGCATTTCTCCGTGCACGCTGATCAGCAGGCGCGGAGAAATGTCGAATCTTGAGTCTTCATCCCAACTGCTTGCACAGCAGAGGGAATGGGCGTTTTTCCATGCACGCTGATCAGCAGGTGCAGAGAAACACCGAATCTCAAGTCTTCGTCCCAACTGCTTGCCTTGCTGCAAGCAGAGGGAATGGGCATTTCTCCACACGCACTGATCAACAGAAAGCAGTTGAAACAAAGAGAGGGAGACTGTCAGGAGTGTGAGATCACCGATCTCGCGCTCCTGCAAACTCTCCTGCTTGGTTGCAGCTTGCTTTCTGTTGCAGAAAGCAAGCTGAAAAAAAGAGAGGGAGACTGTAAGGAGCACGAGATCAGCGTGGGCTGAGAAACGCCAATCTCATGTTCCTGGCAATCTCCCTCGATTTCCACTTGTGAAGTTCGGGGCCGGCCTTGCGGAGTCGCCAGAGCTCCTGTGGGCCTGGGAGGATGCACACACAGGGCCACTGATCAGCTGACGACTCTGTACCACTGGTTCCGACCTCCGCCAACAGGCTCCAGTCGGCGGAGGTTGGGGCCAGCTGTACAGAGTTACCAACAGTCGACGGGGGAGGGAGTCAGGCAGGCAAATTTTTCCCTCCACATTCTAATGGCTTCGCCTACCTTGGCACGGATCAGAAAAGAAAATGCCCTTGATTCCCACCTGCTGCTGAGGGATGAGTCCTGGGGACTCATTGCCGCTTTGCTTTCCCCTCCATAAAGAACATCGGGAAGAGGAGAGGGAGGAGGAAAAGAAAATGGACACCTACCTGCCAAGGCTGTCTTTGTCCCCTTCAGGCTCAGGCTTGCTTCTAGGGGAAGGTTGCTAACAATGAGTCCAAGGGGAGGGCAGGGCCTCATTCTGCTCCTGCGCTCTTCGCCTGCAGGCTACCGGCAAGCAGCATGTTTTCCAGCAGCAAGTGAGCTGGTAAAGAGCATGGGGGGTGGGGGCGAGGCAGGAGAGGAGGAAGGCAATGCCGCGTACCACCAGCCAGGTGCTCGCGTACCACCAGTGGTACACGTACCACCAGTTGAAAAGCCCTACTCTAGTTAACTGCCTTCTATTACAAGGGTCAATAATGACGTCCATCTGTGAGTCCTCAAAGTCTGACTCATCCTCAGCTGAGCCTCATCCAGAACACGATTGGAGAGGCCAGGCCCTTCCTCTTACTATGAATCTTGTAATGAAACCTTCCCTCTGACTCGGATGGCTCTCCAAACCCCTCCTCCTCCTCCTCAGATCCCTCGGACTCAGCTGTTGGGAGCATAGGTTGGCATGGAATCACAAAAGTAGCAAAGATTTAAGCATTCCTGAATTATATGTTTTAATGCATCAGTTCAAAATCTGACTCCACCTCTTTTTGCATATTTAAATACTTGCTATTTATATATAGTTGAATATTGATTTAAAATAAGCAAACAATAGATGATTAAACTTAGATGAAAATGTTGGGGGTAGCTTAAGATAATAATTACTTGGAGCAAGAATGGCAGAAAGCATAACTATATTTTTTTCTTTTTTTAAAAAAATCTTTATTTCTTATTTTCTGTTCTTGTTAATTTTGTATATTTTATTGCAGTGAAAATTTATAATAAAATATTAATTCCATGCTACATTTTTTATTTATGTATTGGTGTAAAGTTGTTAATAATACTCAAAAACTTGTTAAGCATGTAATTAAGCAGAAGAAAACAATTCCATCTGTAAACAATTGTTATGATTCTTCTAATCCCCCAGGTGGAGGATTAGACTATTGAACTGTAATTTCAACAAGCTAACTGAGCACTGGAAAATGAAGGTAGTTCACCTATAAAGCAGGAAAGCTGTGCTGGACCAGATTGTAGCCAGTTTAGGAGTTAAGAATTGTGTTAGAGTATTTAGCATTTACAGGGTTAATGTTGCATCATTGAGTGAACTGTATGTAAGAACGTTTAACATTTAATGTTAAACGGCATTTCCTTAAGAGATGGCTTCTGGGAAATGTAGTCTAGTGTAATTAGTCCTATAACTTATCTAGACCATCGGAGGAGTTAAAAAGTTCATTGCAGGACATCCTGGTTACGTGTCAGGTGCTAAAGCCTTTGTCTAATCAACCATGCTGCACGCATCGACTAGGAGCTGTAACCACACATAGCTGAGATGGAGAATTATCCCTTTTTACCTATGCCAATGAACAGATATGGGCATATATATGCTTCTACAACCGGATGTCTTTACTGCAAAATGTAAGTCTTTGTTTAAAGTTCCTGGACAATAAAAAATACCTGTTATACAATTATTTTCGTTGAGTTGAACTGTCTGGAATTCTGGAATTACAAAGCATTTTAATCCTGGGAGCCAGAACAAAGGCTATAAAAACATTGCAAAAATCTTTTTTGACACAAGAAATACTGTCCAGGTAGAAGGAAGATAAGATTCAACTAAAAGTCCTAGAAGTGAATGTCTCAAAGGCAATGAAGAAATTGAAGCTAAAAAGACACTGCCTATCTCAGCAAGGTAATGATACAAAACCTACCTAAAATTCAATCAAAATGTACTTATATGAAAGAAAACACTTTTTAAAATACTCTTCGCAGTTATTACAAATCTTTGGGGAAATCTCAAACATGCAAATAATTTCTGAGTTAAAATCATTCTGCATGGATGAGTGAGGGGAGGGGGAATCCAAGCATAGAAACAGAAAGAATTTTGGCTGGTTACAGGAAATAATTGATAGTTATTATTTCTTTCAAAGTAGGGATTAAAAATTACTTAATCAAGTGGCATCTGAACTTCTGTGGCTGCCATATTCATATACAATTTGATCCTTAATTTTTCCATTCAACTATATAAATTAATGTCACCTATCCTCACAAATTAATAGTATAGCATATCATATGGACTATGTTATAGTAATCATGATAACAGCATAAGAGATAGGGAAATTAGATATATGCAAATATATCAGCAACTTACCGGTGATGTTGTTAATCGAAGTATTGCTCCATTTTTAATTTCATTACGATTCTAAAAAAAGAAAATCCCAATGTTAAATACTGATATAATTTGACATATCATATCTCCATCTTCAGCTTTTTTTGGCAGGTTGTTGGAGACATCACAGAAAAATGATATGTCTGAGCTTCGGCTAATCTCCAGAAAATGAAGAATAACCACTGCTTCCCCCCCACATGAACCAAAAACATAAGAAGAAAAATGTAGAGTATGCAGTCTAATGCTATTAAACCCTATGGTAATGGATTTAGGAGTTAGAACATTTACATCCCAACAACTCTGCCTACTCACTTAACGAGCCTATTCAGGTTAGGTGAGAAATTAAACCACCCTGGAGGACATATATAGGGTTCCCCTAATCAACTTGCTCAAACCAAAGAAATTACTTGGATAAGTAGTGAAATGTTTCAAACCAACAAGAAATATAATTGGCATGATTCAATGTCGAGATTAAGTTGCTTGTGAACAACTGGCTCTTGGCACTAACAAACTGATGGGTTGCAACCTAAGGCAGAATAAAATGAACTGTTCCGCCTAGATTCACATATGGCATTTTCTACCTAGATATCCCACTGCATTTGATTCATATTTCCCTTATTCTTCACCATAAAATTACAATAATTCCAAAGCTAAAGTTGAATTTGTGCTGTGCTATGGTAGACAGTAACCTAAATATGCAGGCAAGCTTATGATAAAATCATGCTTTGAAAAAAGAAAAGAAAAAAGGGAAGAGTGTACTTTGGGCATGTGCACTTTGTGAAATTGTATTCTGCCTCCCGTCCATCCAAGACATGTTAAACTGGCTGCAAAGCTGAAGAGGACCAAGTTGCACCTTTTTCTCTGACAATCAACTGATGATTTTCTGTAGAAAGGCTATATCTGACACATGACAGTGAAACAGCTCCTTTTTCTGTCAGTGCTAGAAAGATATAGATTAGCATGAAAATATGCGTACTATTTTTTTTTTTTATTAAAAAGTTTTTCAATACATTTTATTTATTACATCCCTTCTCCCAACCCTTCCCTCCCTTCCCAACCCTATCCCACCCTCTCACCCTCCCCTTCCCCTCCCCCCACCCCCCCCGACTTCCCAGAGCTGGATACAAGGTATAAAAACAAAGTAACCAATCATAAACTCCCATATACTACTAACAATAAACTATTAAGTCTCTCGCACTTTAGCTCTTATATGTTGACTACAAGCAATATACTTATTCAAATGCTAGATGAAACTTTTTAGTCCGATATTTATTCTGGATGTAATCAATCCATTTCTTCCACTCCACAATATATCGTTGTTGCGAATGGTCTTTCAAATATGCTGAAATCTTCGCCATTTCCGCCAGGTTGGAAACTTTTAAAGTCCATTCCTCTATAGTCGGCAATTCTTCCTTCTTCCAATATTGCCCTATTAAAAGTCTCGCTGCCGTAATTAAGTTCAGCATCAAATTAATGTCCAGCACAGTAGTATCAGTAATAATGCCCAATAAAAACAACTGTGGACAAAACTTTATCCTTTTCTTGAATATCTTCTGCATATTCCACCAAATTTTAATCCAAAATGCTTTAATCTTTTTACAAGTCCACCATATATGAAAGTACGTTGCATCTTCACCGCCACATCTCCAACATTTAGGCTGATAATTCGGATACATACTTGCTAACTTTTTAGGATCTAAATGCCACCTATAAAACATTTTATAAAAATTCTCTCTTAAGTTTTGGGCTTGCGTAAATTTCACATTTCTAACCCAAATCTTTTCCCAAGTGTCCATTGTAATAACTTCGTGAATATTCTGTGCCCATTTTATCATACAATCCTTAACAATTTCTGTTTCTGAATCAATCTCTATCAATGCAAGATATATCCGTTTGATATGTGCTGGTCCCTGATTTCTAATTTGCTTTACCAAGTTTTCATCATCCATTAAAAAACCAATTTTCTGATCCTCTTTCCACCTGGCTTGTAATTGCCCATATTGAAACCAAGTTTGTACAATCTTTTTTTCTCGTAAAAGATTATATGACTTCAAACACCATACATTCCTCTCCAAACTCAAAATTTCCTTATATGTAGTCACATCATGTTTAAATCCAACATTTATGTTCTCTATTGCGTGCTTGGGTATTGCCCATAAAGGTATCTTGTAATTTAACTTTTGTCTATGCTTTTTCCAAACTCGCAACAAAGCATGTCTTAAAATATGCGTACTATTTTGATTTACTCTGAAATTACAATTATATCTGAAACCAGCACGTTAATGTATTCCAATATTTAATTATCTATCCATAAGATTATAAGTGAAGAGAGATATAGTCTCTCCTTTGAAAGAAAAGACAGGAAGAAAAGATACTTTGATTTTTGTTTGAAAACCAAAATGAAAGGATATAGCTTCAGTCCTTTTAAATATAAATTTATGTGTTTCCCAGTTTTGCAGCAACTTCTAGTTTTCAAGCATAAGTTTAAATTACCACATCCTACGTCAAAGCTGTTGTAAATTGCCCCTATGAAACTTAACTCTATGCTGACGTCATATAATTCTGGAGCTTGTAGGCTGCTGAAACCCATCATTAAGCATCTGTAACACTGCAATGTTTCCTCGGGCATACTGCAATATACAATCTTAATACCACTGAAACTAGCCACTGAGATCTGATACCAGAAATTTGCCTCTTAAGCAAAACACATGGATACTAATATGGACATGAAAATATGCAGACATCAAATGGGTTTTTTAAGCAACCAAGGACCTAAAAACTCAAGCAGTCTTTTATAATTTCATCACAATACAGACACCGACATATGTGAAAATTCTCTTCCATTATTCAGTCAAGCTGGATCACTCTGGGATATTTCTTGTTTTACTGATCAACATTGTATTATTGTAATGTTTGAAAAACGTTGGCCTAAATTACATAATTCATACCTAGAAAAATGAAGTGAAATATTTTCTCCTTGCCTTTGAGAAATAATCAAGCAATACATCTCACAGCAATTTATATGAAAATGGTATCTTCAAATTCTGAAAGCAAACTAGTGATTTGCTTTCCCATCCCATAGTTTATTTTGGAGGGGCAGGGTAGAGTGGGGTTGGTTTGGTTTGTTGGTAAATATCATTGTTTAAAGCCTTAGGCCATGAAAATTCCCTGCAAATACAAATGAGTAAGTGGAGGAACTAAGAAGTTACAGTATAGTGTATGAAAATTAAGGCTTTGTTTTCCCCTCAACTGATATCAATCACAAAAAGGGCAGCAGAATAGAAATGATTTATATGCATGAAATTGTATGTACAACAGAAAGACGTAAATATCCAGTGTTAATGCAAGACATGTGCTTAAGCCTTCTGAAGCAAGGATGAAAAGAAGATAGGATATTCCAGTAGTTCCCTAGGTAACCAGAAATAGATCACAAAACTGCTGACAATGATGGCAACAAATTACTCCCCACTTTTCCCACTTGATTCCTTAAAAAGTGGGCAATGATTAAGAATAGATATTTCTCTGGAAAATCTAGCAGTTCATGTCAGTTTTAGTAATCAAACAATACATCAATAGATTTAGAATTATTTAACTGAAAAAGATTATATTTTTGCATTAACTGGCGAATCACAATGTAAAAGAAAATCAAGAAATATATTGCAATTTATCCATTTTGAATATGAGGAGTTGCAGAGACTCAATTCAGGCATAAATAATGACATTGTTCAATTACAATCGGAACAGTCACAAAAAAGCCTGAAAGCATCTTATATTGATAGAATTAACCCCAAAACATCAACTCTCTAAATGGGAAATACCGGCTTTCCAGTTAAAAATCCAATCTTGTTTTTCATTCCTAAACAATTACTTAGAAATCTGCTAGGAAACAGTTTATTAATTAACCCAAGGCATATTCCACTTTAAACAGAATTGAACTACATTCAATATATCAAGTTTTTAATAGAAATATTTTGCACAAATTTAATCTGCCTATATAATGTCAATAATATCAATGAAAGCAAAGAAATTTCAAATAAAAAAAACTCTGATCCTGACCACTGATTAAAAAATTAAAGTTGGCAAGTTTGGAGAACTCTGCTCTAGATCTATTTGCACTCAGAACCCCTTCCCAATTTTACAGGGTATTACTAAACCACACTTGTTTACACTTACTAATTTTTTTCCTCTTCTAAAGTTGATGCAATTGTAAAGTATTTATTTATTGAAACATAAAAATCACAGTATGAAACCCAATAAAATATTAACTAATAAAATATTTTTTCATGAAAAATTGTATTTTTTAACAAATTAAAATAACGAGATGAGTGAAATTGTGATCCCTGGGAGATCTCAGACAACACCTTAAGAAACTGTAATATATAATCTAACTATTAGTTATAATATTTGAAGGATTGCAGGGTTTCCACTTTTAGCCAATCTACGCATACTTGATAATGTTATTAAAAACTTTCAATTTCCTTTTTTCTTTCCTAATAGAGAAATTTTGATACTACATAAAACAAAAATTAGGCATATAACAATTATATTTTGTTCATCAGAGTGAATGGGTTAATTATAGGACAACAGCTAAAAGGGAAAAATCTTTTCAATAGCTCATGATTAATCATAAACTAATTATTAAATTAGTTGGCTCCTTCATTCTGCCTCACATGAGTCTCCAACAATTGTTTCTGGCTTCTAGATTGTATTTTAACTGGGGCAACTTGAGCCTGATGAAAACTGGGACAATCAGAGCACATTTTTACTCACCCAAAGAGGAATCAATGGCTGTAATGCTTATTCTAACATGTCACTGCATTATTTGATACAGTTGAATAAAAGGGTAATGAGGACAATGGTTTTGTGCATTTGGGAATATGGAGTTTAATAAGAAGTATATAAGGATACCATAAGAGGAAAAAAGAAAGGAACAGGCAAAGTTTTTTTGTATCTTCATTATATTATATTAATAGTTTTTATTGGGATCATCTACTTGACAAAATAATAATAATAATAATAATAATAATAATAATAATAATAATAATAATAATAATAATAATAATAATAATA